>CM024529.1:18027730-18167287 GCA_014182385.1 Eucalyptus viminalis | reverse complement strand
ATTAGTGACTTCTGCTAAAATTGGTTGGATAGATCTAAATCGGTACAAACTTAAAAGGTTTATTATGATTCAATTGGCCAAAAAAAAAGTTTAAAAATAAATTGATATAATTATAATAGGTTTTTAGACTTTTTCGATAATTTCCTATTTAAGTTTTCACCCCGATCGGCACTTGTGCTAGGTTATACCAAGCAGATGTCACAAAAATTAAATGATCATTTGGCATGTCCATATACCCCGTGAAGTACCTCATCATACAAATCTGTGGTCCTCAATTGTCATTAGGGTCAATCTTGGAGCCTCTAGGTGCTTTGTACTAGTTCTAAGTTTAGGTGCCCGGATCGACTTGAGTTTGAAATCAAATTGATTGGCAACGACTAAACATTTCCTAATCGAGTTTGGTGACTCACATGCAAGTCCACGAATATCTATTATTCTTTCCTCCACCTAACATATGTCACTTCCCATCGACGAACCTTTTAATTTGACTTTTCTTCATGACCGCTATCATAGATTAACTTTCTTATGCCAAACTAAATCTATTTCTATCATCTTGATTTAAGTGATTTTCATGTGGTGCTCCGAGAAACAAAACCAATTTGGCTTTGCCTAAGGTCTTTATGTTGTCTTTTTGCTAGTTATCAATAATAAAGCCTAGAGATGGTCTTGACGGAACCCCCAGTATTATATCTTTAGCCCCTGAGTTTTGCCAGTAATCAAGATTGAAGATGCTATTTATTAGTCAAGGATGTAAAGTAGATTGCTTTTTGCGTCTCCAAGGATTCTCCTCTCTTTTTTCTCTGTTCTTTCCCAGACAAAGAACGGAATAAAGACATTGTCATATATATATACACATTTATATATATAATATAGCAAAGTGAAAATACAAAAAGGAGCTGACATGTAGCAAGACAAACACCACAAAAAGAAGATAATAGAAGAAGGAGCCTGTCGGGTAAACGACATGGAGCATTTGCACCAGCTGATACATATACTGTATATACCCCTCGCCTTATTATAAAGGCTAGGGTTGTTCGTGGGGTAAATGGTCCACGGAGGAACAAGCGCTCTTGGCCTTGCCTTGATATGGAGAACTCATTTTCAGTCTCCTGTCATCCCTTAGGCTTTATAATTCTCGGGCCTTTAGAGCATTAGGAAAAAAAGGAAAGAAGAGAAAGGAAGCCTTTCGCATGTGGTTCCACATGCACTCACTTTTTCAGTTCATGGGTCAATTGATAATAGATCGTCTGATTTTTTATTTTTTATTTTTTCACATGAAGGCCAGTCGAATATCTCGAATACAATATGCTAGAAAACAAAATATATCCACACACAGCTCCATGCATAGAGCAGCGAGCTCCACATGCTATCTATAAGTCACTTCATTTTTAAAAGGGCTTTTCAGATCTTGGCTTTATTGCTGTGTGGTCCTCTCTCTCTCTCTCTCTCCCTCTACAAACTAATGGAAGTAGCATGTAACTTTCTTAGGTCAACAATGACTATGAGTCACTTTTTTGCTGCAAGCAGGGTATGATGTTCTTGGATATCTTTTTTTGTAATTTTTAGAATTAATATGTTTGGTGCAGTTAAAATACACAGGTGCTACATCATTTAGATGACAAGATTTATCAATGCTATATCCATTCTGATTAATAGATTTTAAGCTACTTCTCAGTGAGACTTGTCCGACTTTGAAGAGTCATTTTTTTTCTTCAAAATGAGAGCATGCGTGCGAGAGTCCTGGTTAAAGAAAAATGGCCTAATATATATACGCAAAATCTAAACCTTCATATCAATTTGTGGTAACTTTTCAATAATGGGTAGCCATGCGCATGCGACAAATTAGTCCCACATGTAGACCAGCGAACACATCAAAATTTATTAGTTGATGCGTGAGATGAATCTTCATATTTAGCTTATCCTCTTGGTTCATCAAAATTTGTACATAAGAAATAATTTTCACTATGGAAAAAACCAAGATTCCAATAGCAGTGAATAAGATTAACATAATAGGAGTAAGTGGATCAAGATCAAAGTCTCATTTCCTTTGGTTCTACTTGTTGATATGTACATGTAAATCATGTTTAAAAAGTCCCACAATAAAAAAAAAAAAAAAAAAGTGTGGTATGAAGTACTTAATATATTTTAGTTAGTACATTACTCCTTAGTTTAAATTTCTTAGTGAATGTGGTTCGACTAGATATGTTGATGAGTTTGAAATAAGATCATCTTAGCAATTTTCTCAAGTGAAAGTATCGGGTTTCTACTGTGCTTCCCAATAGTTCTTCCACCCAAGTTTCGATCAAACTATGATTCCTGCTTTGTGTATGTCTGCTCTCCTTTTGGTTTTTGTTGGGACTTATGAATAGTTAAGAGTAATTTTTTCACTTTCTGCTCCACATTTAAAATATTATGCAAATATTGGGAAAATATGGAAATTATTACGTGCATGAAGTTTTCGGCATTCAAGATCAGAAAAAAGTCAAGTTGCATCCGTTGCTAAATTTGGAATAAAGCAAAAAGTCAAAACTAAAATCCCTCCATTGAAACTCTATATCTATTTATGCTTCCATTTGTGCAAAATCTTCAACTTGCACCAAGCGACAGGGTTCAAACCAATGGCCCCCCTCTCGAACTATAGTTGTTTGTGCAACTGTTGAATCAAAGCCCAAAGAAAAATAAAATCGAGAAGTTACAACCCTCAAACACTGTATTTAACACTGCAAAAAAATAAAAATAAAAAATGATATGGCACGAGTCTCAAAATTGTCCAATTTCGTGGAAAATAATAATTTACATTTGACTTTGACCTATTTATTCTAAATTGACATATACAAGACAGATCAAACTAAAGATCATAAAGATATTTAGACATTTATTTGTGTATTAGAAGATAAGATTTTGCACGAGATTGAACCTAGACACAAGATAGATCTTCCAAAGAACAAGGCTTTTTTTGAATAAGCCAATTTATTTGGGACCCTGCAGATTCACTATTTTTCCTATCTCTGTGTTTTCACATCAAGAATTCTTTGCAGTAGGCTTGTGATAAGCGTCGTTGATTGCATGAGACGCCCATTTTGCCACTAATGGGCTTGCTTGGAAGTCGTCATGCGATGCGGTTGATCTAATTCTAATCCATAAAATCGGCAGGTGAATCTATGAGAGCAATGACTTGTTCAATCTAGCATGGACGGAATAAGCTCTCTCATGGGCCGAGCACAATCTTTCGCCATGAACATTAACTCCATGACCCAAAAATTGATACTGGGCCTGTTTATGCGTGTCCCGACAAAGTCAGTCCAAGAATGGTCGGTCACGTTGATGCCTAAGAAGTAAAGGCAAGCCTTAGCTAGAGAACCCACAAGGATTCAATGAAGAACTTGACCAATCGGATTCAACCAGGTTTTTTATGATGATAACATAAGCAATTCACATTGATTGCACATGAACATCGAATTTTGCTAGTTCAAGTTTCTTTTTTCTTCTATGCACTGGCCAAATGGTTTCAGTTTCTTGATGTTACTCTGGGCACTTGAACCACAGCAATTGCTATAAACATCGATAAATTAGTACTAAAATTAGTCAAAGTATCCTAATTAAACAGCAAGTTTTACTCTGCCAGTGTTTCTTGACGTGTCAAATTAGAGGTCTTTAAAGTGATTCCCGCAAATTATTTTTAGTCATTGAAAATATGCATATTACATGAGTTGATGAATCATACCCGACTAAAGTTGATAAATGCTAGAAAAGTGTTTACATTGATAGAATCAACATCGGAAACCAGTGTAAAAAGAAAACAATGGGCTGAAATAATAAATATAATTATCAGGAAACATAAGGTCGCATGTAAAAATAGATATTATATAAATTTAACATCATCAATTTTTCTTTTAACATCTTGTCTTTAGAAGCGACCATTCAAGTGACTTACCACCAAACAAAAGGTTGGATGTAAGAAGATAGAACTCAAAAAATACCAAATAAATCTTAGTCCATTGCTATATATCATTACCTATCACGAAAGTATGATATGATAGAATCGTGTATGAATAATAAATGGTCAAAATCGTTGGGAGTCTAGAAATCCAAGGCAATTTGGACAAAACTGCAAAAAATGATGTGAGTAAGAAATAGATTGCATAAAAAAAAAAACTTGATTATAATGGATTTACATGGTTTGGTGATGTGTCTACTACACAGGGAGAGAAAAAAAAGATGGTTTTATTATAATCATCAAAGAAAATATTAAAATCTTTTTGATACACATTCACTCATAAGTGTTCCCAATTTTAGATTAAACCCAAACCCACAAAGAATCAATCATAAGAAATGAGTTTTATGACCTGTCATTCTTGGATGATAGTTCTTAATGCTTTTTGTTGAGAAAACGTCCCTATGGTATTTTGATGATTCCAAAACAAACCTTGATGTGGTGATGATTCCAAAACAATTCTTAATGATCTTCATGACAAGTGTAGATGTTCTTCGTAATGATGTGGTGATAATTTTAGGAAAAATGTGATAATATTGATGGTCTTTGTGAGTTCATGGAAGATGGATTGGATCATGAGGATGAGGATCTTGACAGGCAGAGAGCAAGAGAAGTATAATAAGGTGCTTAGGAGGATTAGAAGGTACCATGGTCGGTATGTTGTTAATGTATACTTTTTGGAAGGTGACATATTCATAAGGATCATTGGATGATTGATAGCAAGTCGTTTCACACAATTGCATCGGCAAATGACTATTGGATGGTAGGATATAGATGTTGACAGGCTAAGAATCCATGGCAGGAGAACTAGAAATGAGTTAGAGCAATGTTAATTGTCAATGACATTGAAGGGAAGCAATGATGAAGAAATCATTATTGACTCACCTAGTTTATAAATAAATGTGATAAGTGTATTGGAAGTACCAAATTTTGTCATGGAAGTGTAATTGAGTTTAAAATTTTCAAAAAGTGCAATTAATGAAAGGACTTGATTGAACTAATTCGATAAATTTTAGAATTTGATTGCACTATTTAAAAGTTGTAGAACTCAATAGTACTTTCATGACAAAAGTTTTACAACTTAATTACACATTTTAAAAGTTTTATAAAACAATTACATTTTTCGTGATAAGTTTTAGAACTTTTAATGCACATATCCTTAAATAAATTGTCAAATTTTGTCGTGCATCCATGATTTAAAGAGCTTTACTTTCCAAGCTAATTTGATACTAAGCTTGAAACTCAAAATATTAATTTATTAAATCATTATAGTAACAAGTAGAGAACTCACATCCATGTATTGAATTGAATCAAAGAACCAATGCAAGGTCATAGCTTTAGTCATAATGGTGTGCTTAGGTTTGTAAGTGGACTTGTTTCAAATAAAGGAGGAAGCAAGTCCATTGCTATTAACTCCTCAAATGTATTATTAAATTTTGCAAATTATCTTTTGTAGTTTGAGATCAGTTACAAATAGAGGTGTGCAACCGGATTGGTTCTACCCTAGAATCGGATCGGACCACTTGAAAAATAGATATGGGAATCGGTTATAGTTGGAATTGATCTAGGACTATATCCAGGAATAGGTTCCAAGTGAATATCCATTTAGGCATTGGACCAAACCACCCTATTTCAAAACCAAATTTATAAGCTAAATGCCAAAACCCTAATTTTTTTTTTTCCCCTAAATGCATCAGCACTCTATCTTTTATCCTCTTGGGAACTCCTCGCCAATCTTTCCTCTTCTACTATATTTTTATAGATGAATGGGGAATGTAGTTTTATAATTTATGTTTTTATGTTGTGTGTTTGAATTTTTTTATCTTTTATAATTATTTATGACTACGTGTTATTTTTGGTGGATAGGGATTTCCTTGTTCATTTTTACTTTGAATCTTTTTATTACTCATAACCTCATATGATTTTGCTGTAAAAAATAAACCAGAAAAAGGAAAAACATTAGGTTCTGGATAGACCCTAGAAATGGATCGGAAAAGCAAGTATGTTCTAGAACTGGTTTTAGGCAAATAGGGTAGGTTCTGAGGTCCAAAAATTGGAATCGATTATATCATGGTAGGTTCCATATTCCAACTCTGGAACCTATCCATGAGAATCGATCACCCCTAATTACAAGTAAGGCGTGAATGCTTTTCAATTACCTAAGAAAGATGGGTCATTCATTGATGGGTTTTTGGTAGGGAAGGGTCATGTAACTTCTTCTTCTTTTTCTTCTTCTTCTTCTTCTTCTTTTTTGCCCCTTTATTTATTTTGCTTTCAGCTTTATTCGCTCTTTACTTTAAATGGAGAAATAAAAAAGAGGAAAAAGGAAATTGACAAGGAGCGGTGAGCAAAATCACCATTCCTATTAGATCAAGCAAAGAATAATGCAGCTTTAAAGATAAAGTATGCATCCATTCACTCATTTTACGGATGTTGCCTAATTTATAAATTTATATTTATGTGCATTAGGAATTAGATAGCAATTTAAGAAAGTATAAACTTTATTTATTGCATCTTAAAGATTTAATAAATATTATTTCCTAATTTGTCAAAGCCATCATGTAAGTTTCTTCAATTTCTTATTTTAACTCATAAAGAAAAGCTCAAATAATACTAGCATCCATGTCTCATATAGACCACATTTAATAGTAGAATAAATTTATTAATTACATAAAATTCATGTTGCATGTTGCGCCCCATCTAGAGAGTTAGATGTCTTAATGTCAATGTTTTAATAATCAAATTGTCAAGATAGGTCAATTAGTAATGACATTTCATGCTTATTCATACTGCATATCATGAAAAGAAAAAAAAAAATAATTAATTGACATTGCATTTAGAAATCATGTTTAGGTCATGCATACATTATTTGGTCTTGAGTTAACATTTTGCAAAACACTTGATATGGTGGATTTAATGAAGCTTTTCTATTGTTTAGAGCATTGGGGTTTTATATTTCCTTAGGTAATTTATTTATCGCTTTGATTATTGAGTGTTAAGTTTGCATACCTACATAATCATCCATCACATGATAGTGGTTTAGAATTAAAATTAACTCAGACTGCTTGCAAAATATTAAAAAAAAAAAAACGTACTGAAAGGGCATTAGATTTGTCTAGCGTAATCAAGTTTCTATATCAATGAATCTCTTATTCGCAAAGTAAAATATTCTCCCACAATTTAGATTTTTAATTGACCAATAATAAATTAGTGGTGACTTCAAAATGAATTGATTTGAATGTTTTATTAAATTAAAAATCCCAAAGTTGTCATTGGTATAGATTTGAGAAAGTCTACGCTAAGTGTTTGCTTAGTGATCCAATAGCTATTCTTTGGTTTTTTTTTTTTTTTTTTTTTTTTTTTGGGGGGGATCACAGGAAGGGAGAAGGAAAAGGCAAAAAAAAAAAAAGGAAGGATAGGATCAATAGGAAAACAATAGAAAAGGGAAATAAATTTGAACAGCAATAGCATTGTAGTAAAGTATTAACCTATCTAGAAGATAAATATAAGTGGTGACTTTATCTCATAATTTTGAAGGATTGATCGATTAAATAAAAATTCATAAACGATTTTTGAACATAAAAGAAGAACTGCTTCCACTTTTGAAAATGTGCACTCTCCAAATTGGGTTCGCACTATATTTGTCTTCTTTCTTTTCTTTTGTGCGCAAGGGCGGGCAATAGGTTGAAATGGTCTGTCTGGTGATTAATTTAGAGTCTACTGAACACATGGATGACTTGAGCAGACTTGGATTACTTGGCCTGTGCCAACGTCATCATAAGAAAAAAAGGGACACTTTTAAGGAGGCTGGAGCCTAACACATTGAAGACATGATCACACGGACATTAAATTATATGATGTCTTTGCCTATGGAATTTATGCTGTCTTTTGTTAGCTATCAGCAATAAACCCTTTATATCAAGATTGAAGATACTATTAAGTTATTAACTAGTCAAGGATGCAGAGCACTTTTCGTCTCCAAGAATTCTCCAAGAATTCTCCTTTTTTCCGCGACAAAGAACGGGATAAAGGCGTGATAGTACAAACGTTTTCCATGTGATAGCAAAGTGAAAATACAAAAAGAAGTTAACTTATAGCAAGACAAACACCCAAAAAAGAAAAAGAAAAAAAAAAAAAAAGAAAAACAAGAGAATAGAAGAAGGGTTAAATGACATAGAGCATTTCCATTTGTAGGTATATGTTACTCTATATACAGTATATGAAAAAATATTTATTTAAAAATATCATCACATAAACTACTTTTTATTTGCTATAAATGCTTATAATATGTTTTCACAAGAATTGGCGACTTAAATTCGTGTGGTTTGATTGGATTTATAATCATGTTAAGTCGTGCAACTGAAAAACACCTATATTTTTATTGACCATGCTATAAAACTCGCATATAATAAATTCATGTCAATTCGTGTTGCTTTTGAGTTCGCCTTATAATCGTGCATAAGCATATTAATTTGTGTCAGAAATTGCCAGCCCTGTAGCATCAATGATAAAAAAAATAGGTTTAAGGTAACATATGTCTCAAGTTTAGTTTTAATCCTTGTTCTTTGAATCACATAGTAGTGACAAGGTTGAGATAATTTTAAACCTAGAGTAGTCATCACAATTTGGATATTACTTTTTCATGCTCAATAATCTTTGTCGGCATTAGAACTTTGCTTTTTTTTTTCTTTAATCGACTGCCAGCAATTTGCTTTTTGTCTTCCAAGCAGTCATCGCAATTTCGACTTTTAGAAAACAAAGAGAGACATTATTCTTCTTTTCGCAAATCGTTTATATGCATGCTTATTTAGCTAGTGACATTTAATTAAGTTACTGATGGATTTTTTTTTTTTTAGAGTATCAATACTTGCACATGAGACGAAGTGTTGAAATATTATTTGAAATCGCTTAACAATGGAAACTATATGTTCTCTATATTCACGCAGTCCCCCTCTATTTATCAACTTAAACTTTTAGAATAATTGAGAGTACTCCTACAAAATCTTACATGGTATCGGAGCAAGAAATACTAGTCTATGTGTGACAAGGAATGTTGGAATATTTAAATATGAAATCACACTATCCCTTTTGTATTTGCGTGTTCAAACCCAAATGTCAACGATAGGCTTATGCATGAGAGGGGTGTAGAAATACTATCCCATATCAGCTTAAATTTATGGATTGGACTTTCTAATATATACTTCCAAGATTCGTAATGGTATTAACTTTTATTCAAAATTACCAACCTTAATTTAAGTGACTTGCCCATTTTTCTCCCATTAAGTCACCAACTAATTCTAGCTTAATGTTTGAGTCACCTATTTACTTTTCTTCGATCATTTCGAAATTACCAATTCTTGCAATATTTACCAATATTTATATGCGTAGCTTACCGACGGATAATGTTAATAAGTATTATATGAAATTACTAATGAGACCCAAACCTTTGGAGTGTCAAAACTTGACACGGGGGAACACTTAAATGCCAAAGTTAAGAAAGTGACACTTAAGTCCTAAAATTGGAGCCAAATGGATTAGTTAAGTGCCAAAGGCGAAATTTTTTTGCTAAAATGCTGACATGATGATTTTTAAGCGAGGGAAGTATAAAATAACATCGTTTTACACACTGATGTGGCTAAACAAGTGCAAAAACAATGTCGTTTTGTTGTTGACGTGGGTAAATAATTGATGTAAATATTAATTAAATTAAATTTAAAACTAAATTTCTTTAAAAAAAGATGATGGAGATTGCAGGCGACGAGGGCTCCTCATCATCATCGGCCCTTCCCGGGATCGGTGGGGAGGAGACGGTGGTGAGGGCTCCACATTGGTCGCCTGCAATCTCCATCTTTTATTTTTTTTTAAATAATTTAAATTTAGTTTTAAATTTATTTTAATAAAAATATTTATATTAAAATTCAAATAAGAGGCAAAACAAATACTAATTTTTTTTTTTTAAAAAAAAAAAAAAAGGAGGAAGAGGTAAAAGGCGAGAGCTTAGCCCTTGTTGTTGCCTCCCTACTATTGCCAACCCGCCATCACTGGGAAGGGCTGGCAATGGTGGGGGAAAGGTCGGTTGAGGTTGGCGGGCCCTGGCCAAGGGCCAGTGACCTTTGTCGAATGGTAGTGAGGGCATGTGAGCCCTCACCTTAGATCTAGGCGAAGGCTTGTAGGCCCTCAAGATTGGTTGGCCGAGTTGCCGAAGCCTTATCGACGATGGTGGGGGAAGGTGGCGAGGCGAGCCTGGCATCCTACAACCAATTTTTTTCTTTAAATTTTTTTTTTAAAATTTAATTTAATTAATATTTATATTAAATTTCAAATCTGCGCCAAAACGACATCGTTTTAGCGTTTTTTTTTTTTTTTTTGTTGAGTCAACTTTTCGACAAGCTACATAGGCAAGCAATATTAATAAAAAAATTGCTATGTAGAATTTCCAGCGGGGCTTTGCTGAACTTGATACTCAGGTGTCCCATTTTTCAAAAAAAGTGACATTTAATTTTTATTTTCCTAACTTTTGACATTTAATTATCTTCTCGTACCAAGTTTTGGCATTTGGGTTATTTTTTTGTCAATTGCTAACTATTATTAGAGTTCACTCGACATTTATTGATAACCACGTAATTACTAGTTGTTCCAATAGTTCACAACATGTATTTCCGAACTTATCATTAGGTTATATTTACCGATTCTTATATAAATTTACCAATATATTTCAAAATTACTAGTTTTCTTAACGACTTACCATCATTTATATATGGAGCTTAAATTATAAACTCTTATTGGAAACTAGCTATTTTAGCTTAAATATCTAACCCCTTGTCAAAATAAACTAGTAGCCATGTGAACTAATTTTGCATTACGGTTTTGTAATACGTAGTTATTATTCACGAGAGCATTCTTGGAACTTTTGAGTTAAAAGGTTTTGAGATTAAAAATACGTGAAGCCATCTGATATATGATTATGGAAAGCTCATTTACCAACTTCATTAGAGAGGAGTAATGATGAAGATTCCGCCATTAATTCACAGTTATTAATAAATTGTCAAATTTGTCATGCACCCATGTTTTTTTTGGTCTGGATGCACCCATGATTTAACGAGCTTTATTTTTGAGCTAATTCGATGTTAAATTCGAAACTCGAAATCTTCATTTGATAACTGTTTTAGAAATGAGTAGAGAGCTTGCCTGCATATATTGAATTGAAGCAAGAACCGATGCGAGGTCTTGAGCTTGAGGAGATAATTTTGTTCTTACGGTTTGATAAAATATTTAAATATTAAACATGTATTGATATAATAGTTTAAGTTTTTAGAACAGTTGGTAGTGGTCTTACCAAATTTCATATAGAATTAGAGTAAAGGGTTCTGAGTTTAAATCTTTTCAGTCCTTATTTACCTACCCAATTAAATTTGCCCATGTTTAGTACAAGGCAAAAAGATCAAACGAAGCGTGAGGGCGTGATAGAATTTTTACAATAGTTGGCAATGATCTCATCAAATCTTGCAGGTTTATAAGTGGGACTTGTTCAAATAAAGGAGGAAGCAAGTTCAATGCTATTAATACCTCAAATGTATGATTAAATTCTGCAAATTGTCTACTTTAGTTTGGGATCAGCAATAACAAGTAAGGTGTGACTGATTTTTCGTTACCTTGGAAATATTTGAGGGGTTGATGGGAAGGAAGTGGCACAATTTATTTTGCTTCCAACTTTATTAGCTTTTTATTTACATGAAAAAAAGAAAAAAAATAAAGAACACAAAATCACCATTCCTATGAGATCAAGTTAAGAATAATGCAGCTTTAGAAACGAATATGCTTTGCGTTTACTCATTTTACAAGCATTGCATATATTCCAAAAAATCGTAAGACATGCACCATATCATAAACAATGTAATATCACATAGCCAGCATATGTCAACCTCATCTTATGCTCATGTCAAGAAGACTTCACGGTCACACTTTGCCAGGCGATGAGGTACAAAAATCATATTTCGCTCTAATTAAGTCTCGAAAAACGCTTTAGCTACAATTAAGTCCTGAAGTAGAATTGGTCCATACACACATACATCATGTCATGTCTAAATATGTAGGTTGACTATGAGCATCAAATTGAAACCACAATATAACATGCCGCCTTACATATCACCAATATAAATAACATTCCATCAAAAAACATTTCTAGATAAAATTCATCCGAGGCACCATAGTATTAAATGTTTGATCCGGATTTTAGAAAAAAATGTATACCATACCGTACTTTACAGCTTGACTTCAATATAAGGGCCATGACATAGTAGAGTTTTTTCCTTCTCGGTAAATCGCGTCATGCAATTCTTGCAAAACACAAGAAGAAGCGAAAGACCAAAAGGTGAGAAAGCAAGAGAGAAGCGTAAAATTACAAGTCTGATGATTTCCTGAGAATCTGAGCTGTCAAGAAATGTTGGGCCCCATTCACCCCCGACCTACCATTGGGCCAACCTGTACACTTGTTGACTCAGCTAAGTCAATATTCGTTGACCATGGCACTATATAATATATTATTTTGCAAGTTCGCCACTTTCACCCAACAAACCCCCTCTTCTGCTCCTACATTTCCCTATTAACACAATGACCAGGGGTCTACTCGAGAAAGAAGAAAAAGAGGCTTGGGAGTCTCAGCTTCATCAAGCAATAACAAATGATGATGTTGATGAGCTACATCACTTAATTGTGGAGGAGCGAGAGCTCTTAGATCGCGTGTCTAAGGACTCCTTTCCAAATACTCCTCTACATCTTGCTGCGGCGGCTGGAAAAACCCAAGTGGCCATGGAGGTGGCCACCTTGAGGCCTGAATTTGCTTGGAAGCTGAATTCAGAGGGTTATAGCCCCATGCACTTGGCTTTGCAACATGAACAATACCAAACTGCGAGGGCACTAATGGACTTTGACCCTAGGTTGATCCAAGTCTGCGGACGAGGCAGGATTACCCCTTTGCATTACGTTGCCGAAAAAGTGGGAAACGAAGAGTTGGAGCTTCTAGCTGAATTCCTTTGTGCTTGCGAATCATCTATTGAAGACTTGACAAGCCGACGTGAGACTGCGGTTCACATTGCCGTTAAGAACCACAATCTCAAAGCATTCAAGGTTTTGTTTGGATGGCTTAAACGAGTCTATTTGACAGAAATTTTGGATTGGAAAGATCAAGATGGTAACACCGTCATGCACATTGCTGTATCTGGAGAGCCGCAAAAAGAGGTATAGTTCATCGATTTCTTGGTTGTTCGTGCTTTTATTCTTTGATCCTTGAATTCAACAATCTCTGGTCCCGGAACAAATGTTATGATAATAAAATACCAGGAGTTGAAAATACATGTCAGAAACATTCAGAGAGGGGAGATTTAAACGGGGTCACCTCGTTTGTTTGTTTGTTTGTTTTTTATTTTTATTTATTATTATTTTATTTTTTTTTTTTATGGAGAGAAGCAAAGGGATTAGGAGGGATGGACATCACGAGAGCGTAGGCTCTACTCTCATATTGAATCTAGTTTTTGCATGTGGATCCATTCTTGTTTACTTGGTGATTACTCTAATCATTTTATATATCTTCAAATTACTCCATAAAATGTATGATAAATTTTTTATGCCATTCAAATGGGTTGAAAAAATTAGATAAAGAAGTAGTTCCTTTTTAAAAAATAAAATAAAATAAAAAGGCATATACTCATATTAAGATAATGATAATATTAGTAAGTAGGTTACGTTTTATTATTATTTTTTTTTAATTTAATAGTCGCATATGGGCCTCTATGAAAACCCATTTAGTGTTGGACAGAAAATTTAACACTGAATGATATTAAACTTGTAAGATAATCAGTATTTGACTTAAAAGACTCAATATAGTCAAAATACTCACTTAATCTAGTGATCCGTGTAGTGAATAGTAATTAGAATCTTCACAATTATATTGTTAAAACCTATCAGTAGTAATCACATTTCCATGTTTGGCAAGAATTAAGGATATTCAGTGATGTATTTTTAGCTATTATCAAACAATTTTTTACTTCTATTTTCAACGCCTAAGATTACCCATGCTAGTGCTTGTTTTTCAGATTTATCAAAACAATCCCATAGTTTCATTTCAAAAGCTGCTACTGGTAAAACTCTTTTAAGCTCGTGATGCTTCTAATTTGTAATCATTTTGATTGGCCTGACTTTGTTTTGGTTGGAGGATATAGAGAAATTGGAAGGGAAGAAAAGGAGTGATATAGAGATCACCTTGTTTGCAGTTTAGACAGTGGCGAGAAAATGTACGATTAAAATCGTTTCTCTTGGACCCCCATAAAACTCAGTTTTTAGAGAGCTCTAGATCTCTCTAGATTGGATGGTTTTGTATGAATACTTCTCTTCCAACTCTTTCCATCATAAGACACTCCTACCTTACACAAAAGTATTTTAATTCATCCTTTCCTAGTATTTTGTTTTTCCTTATTGATTAGCAAGGCCTCTTTCCTCCTTTCAAAACTAGTCCGTTGAACATATTTTATGAGATAGAAGCAAGTGAAATGGAAGCTAACGAGGACAATGCAACATGATCATAAATAATCAATTTGTGGATGGGAAAATTACTCCCTGTTAGTTAAATCTTATGCATAAAGGATATAAACACACGTCTATGGTGATCGTTCTCTTCATAGCAAAAGGACTCATGTACGACATGAAACCGTTCAGTTGACTTGGTCAAGTCCTAAACTTTCATGAAACATCATAGTCAATCGCATTAACACTTTTATGAATTTACCCATGTTAAAATTCACACTGGCAAATCCTAGTTATCACGTAAAAATTTCGAGCAAGATGACTAAATTGCACTTTTTGAAACATTTGGGGCTTCATTACACGGGTTGAAATGATTGCATTTGATAAATAAGGTTTCATAAACTTGTTCCCATGGGACATCAGTCGTTGCATCACTAGTATCACTGAAACTTGCACGTCATGAGCTCACTTTATGCACAATAGCAAAGCTAGTGACTAAGCAGTTATTGAAATTGAATTGATACATACTTCATTTTGTTCCCTTTGCATTTCTTCCAGATCATACTGGCGTTGCTTGCATATGTCGATTTAGATGTGGAGAACTTCCAGGGTAAGACTGCTCGGGAAATCTTGCAAGATTATGGGAAGAGGTCAGGCATTGAAGGATCTGTAGTAAGATCTCTTACTTGCCATCTCTCTCTATCAAACAACGTTTTACTTCTATTTTCAACGCCTAAGATTACCTAGGCTTGTTTTTCCAGATTTATCAAAACAAGCCCCTAGTTTCATTTCAAAAGCTGCTAGTGGTAAAACTATTTTAAGCTCGTGATGCGTCTAATTTGAGTTCATTTTGATTGGCCTAATACTGTTTTGGTCAGAGGATATAGGAAAATTGAAAGGGAAAGAAAGGAGTGATATTAAGATCACCTTGCTTACAGTTTAGACAGTGGCGAGAAAATGTAAAATTAAAATCGTTTCCCTTAAAACCCCTACAAGACTTAGTTTCTAGCAAGCTCCAGATCTCTCTAAGTTGGATGGTTTTGGATGAATACTTCTCTTCCAACTCTTTCCATCGTGATACACTCCTACCTCACACAATAGTAACTTAATTCATCCTTTTCCAATATTCTGTTTTTCCTATTGATAAGCAAAATCTTTTTCCTCCTTTCAAAATCAGTCCATCGAACATATTGTACAAGATAGAAACTAGTGAAATGGAAGCGAAAAAGGACAATACAACACAACCATGTGGATGAAAAAATTAGTCTTCAATTAGTTGAATCTTATGCATAAAGGACATAAACACACATGTCTAAGGTAGTCTTTCTCTTCATTGCAAATGGAGCTTTGTGCAAAATGAAATTGATTCTTAATGTTGACTTGATCAAGTTCTAAATTTTTGTGGAAAATCTTGGTCAATCGGATTAGCACGTTTGTGGATTCACCTATGTTACAACTCACACGGCAATTCCTAACTATCACATAAATAATTTCGGGTAAGATGACTAAATGGCACTTTTTGAAAACATATGGGATTTCATTACTTGGGTTAAAATGATTGCATTTAATAAATAAGGTTTAGTAAAAAAAAAAACTTTTTTTGGATTATTTGTTATCATAACTTTCGTATTGCATTCATTTGAGTGATATAATTTTTTTTTTCAATCACTTGAATCTATAAAAATTTTCAATCGATCACTTAAGTATCATAATTTTTTAAAAAAAGGCCCACTATGAGTGCCTTACCTCATCGGATTTCTGACACTTCCGTGAACATTTTTTTTTTAAGTCATGGCATTCAAGTAATTGATTAAAAGTAATGGCACTTAAATGAATATTTTTTTAGAAGTTATTACACACAAGTGAACGAAAAAAAAAATTGGCCCTTAAGTGAGTGTCATAAGAAAGTGATCTTGTCCAAAATAGTAAAGCTAGTGACAAAGCAGTTATTCAAGGGATATACACTTCATTTTGTGCCCTTTGCATTTCTTCCAGATCAGAAAGTGGATGGTTGAGTATATCAAAATAAATGTGAAGAAGACGGCTATGAAAATCTTTGTGAAGTTGTTCAAAGGAAGACCTACTCTCGGCCTCTCTCTATCAGAGTTATTAAGCATGGAATTAAGTTTCTTTGAGAGGCTCACATCTCTGTTCATCGTCCGAGAAGAATCCTCTCGGAATATAGTCCTTGGAGTGGCCACTATAATTGCGACTGCCACTTACCAAGCCGCACTCAGTCCTCCAGGAGGATACTGGGGGGATAGCTCTCCAAATCATCCAGCCAAATCCACTGTCGTTGCTGCCAATTCCAGCGCCATTGCTGTTGAAAAAGGACATGAAGCCGGAAACACTATCCTGACTGGCTCGAAACTATACCAGTTCACGGTCCTCAACAGTACGGTTTTCATGGCCTCCCTCGTCATAATCTTGTTCACCGCTACTCCCCTATGGCCTCACACTTGGACGGTTCACTTTTTAACTTTACTCATCGCTAGTGCCTACCTTGTTACCCTTATGATCGAATTCCCGAAACCCGATAAGGTCCTAGGAGTAGGCATGGCGGCAATTTACCTGAGCTATCTTCTCGTGTTTGGGTTCCCATATTTCTTTTCGTTGAAGTACCTTACATACCAAAGCAAACTCAAAAAGTTTGCCACAGGGAGACGCGTCGGCAACTTCCTCAAATTGAAGGATCGGAAATAGTTGGCGAGTATTATTTACTCTAAAGTACTCTTCTCACGTGTGGAATAAAATCTATGTTTCTAGTCTTGAGGTCGGCAAGAACTAGACTCTTTATTATGCGTTGCATGTAATGGACTCATCTATTAATAAATTGATCCCAATAGGCCTTTACCCTTTGCTTGAAGCCGAGACTTTGAATAGCTTTATTTTTCTTTTTCAACTTCGATGCAGTGGAAACAAAAAGTGAAAATGTCACAAATGGTCCCTATACTTTTGCTTAATGTGTAATTTCGTCGAACTTTCGATCGGCTCAATTTGGTCCCTAAACTATTGATAAATGTCCAATCTAGTCCCTGAACTTTTGATCGCTCAATTTAGTCCTGAACTATTCATAAATGTCCGATCTAGTCCTTCGTTACTTGTTTTTCCTTTTTTTTTTAATTTTTTAAATTTTTTTTAAATTTTTTGCTTTTCCTCTCTTCCCTCCGCCGGCTCCGGCGGAGGGAAGCCGGGCATTCGGCGACCCTCGCCGGCGTCGGGCGAGGGCCGTCCTCGCCGGACGCAGGCGAGGGAGCCCCCGCCCGACGCCGGGTGCTCCCTCGCCGGTCGAGTGAGGGGCTCCCTCGCCCGACGCCGGCGAGGGCGACCCTCGCCGGACGCCGGCTTCCCTCCGCCGGCTCCGGCGGAGGGAAGAGAGGAAAAGCAAAAAAATTTAAAAATTTAAAAAATTAAAAAAAGTTAAAAGAATTTTTTAAAAAAGGAAAACAGTAACGAAGGACTAAATCGGACATTTATGAATAGTTCAAGGACCAAATTGAGCCGATCAAAAGTTCAGGGACTAGATTGGACATTTATCAATAGTTCAGGGACCAAATTGAGCCGATCGAAAGTTTAGGGACGAAATTGCACATTAGGCAAAAGTATAGGGATGATTTGTGACATTTTCCCAAACAAAAAGCACTGAGTTGCAACTCGCAAACATGAATGCCAGAAGTGTACACGCACAAAATGCATTTAGGTTTTTCATTTATAGAAAGAGGCAAACTCCATGATTCTGTAAAACATAACAAGTTAATACAGTTGCAACCCCCTAAGGGTTATTACTAGATAGAGTAACTGAGAAAAAGAACTGAGAATATAACAAAAGCCGAGCTAAACCTTAAAAACCAACTCGATCCTAATGATAGAAATAATAAACTCATACATTATATAGTAAGTGAATATCCTTAGCCAACTTACGTAAAGAAGGAAATATCATATTTCACTATACTAAATTCATCAAGTAAAAGACGTAAATGCAAACTTAAGGCATCCAGCATCATTCTCCCTTTATTAGAAATAAAAGCTCAATCTTAAGTTTTAAAAATGCCGGATTATCTAATAAAGCATGTGTTAAAATCCTCTTGGATTTGTAACCATATCTACAGAATCAATCAAAATTTCATCCTTTAAGAAAAGATCGCAACCAAACTTGCATGATCGATCCATCAATTGATTTTTCCAATTGCCTATCATAATGAAATCAAATTTTGTTCTTCTGTCCATCTTTCCATTTTCTATCGCTACCAATTTCTCGGCCCAAATCTCATTTGTATCTAAATTTCAGATCAACATGGGAGGGGCTTTTTTCTTAAATTTTCTCTCCATCGTCATGGAAGACATACTCCCCTGAGATTCTTCCTCAAGCTCAAAATCACCCAAATCCTCCAGTTCTTAAAGATGGAATTCAAAAACTTCCACTTCTAGTTCTTGAGGCTCAACGACAGGCTTATCAACGACAATTATAGAAGCGTCAGATGTTTTTTGGTTGTTGTTATTGAGGATGACATGAATTTGGCTTGCTCAGCACGATCATCAATCCATGAAAATCGCCGCCTTAACAGATTTCACATTTTATGTCACGTTCTAATCGGGGCTTCACCTGCTTTTATCCCCTTAACATGCACTTGGTCCCACAAAAATAAAAAGCATCTCCGTTCAATCTACAAGCTAAGAGGTTTGCTTGTCGATTTGTGGAAATATACGTGCAGTGAAAAAGATGATCTACATCTACAAGAAAACCTTTCAGGGTTAAAAAAATCCATTAAATAAGGAACCCTGCAGGGAATTCATGGAACTCTCTGAGACAATGGTAATAGTCACAATTCTTGGCGGTGATCTCCATGACAGGCTCCACCATGTGGACCTTCGGTCTGTCATAATAATTTCACCCATCACATCCACGCCTTTTGTAGTGACCAACATACTGTTTATGCCCGTCGAACTCTTCGAAATCCTTTCCGCTCGAATATGAAGCCTTTGGATAAACAGGACATCCCATTACCTTGGACCGCTGGAAATTGGTTCATCGAATGGTTGCCCTCGGTTCAATTTTCTCACGGCACTCTTTCGTTGTCCCCACCTAGATTTCTCTCCAGCCCTAGAACTCAAAGTTAGTTCGCGATGGTGTCCATAGTCAACCGCATCAAGCCGAATTGCTGCTTCAGGTTTTGTTGAGATGCTCGCCGTCAAAGCCCGTGCTCCGATCTTTGTCAATGAGGCAGTTCTCACAACTGTCGTTACCAAACACCTCGTTCCCACGATCTTCCAGTTTTTAATATCAACCCGCACAAGCAAGCCCAGAGCATCCATGCACGAAGGGCCTAGAGAGAAATCTCTTGATGCCTGCACAGTGGTCATGACGGTGGTTTCGTAGGCAATGGGAGAAGGTAAGAAGCGGCAGTGAAGGTTTGAACCTTGAACGTGTGCCCCTCTTCCCCCTCTCCCCATGGCAGGTTGAAAGCACCTATAAGCATAATAAACACAGAAGAGCGGGAGATAGAGAGATTTTTTAATGTGTGATCCAACGTCGCATTGATGAAAAACTTGACTCTAGTTTACACCCCTCTATAATGTCTAATATTTTAGTGGTAATGATATTTAAATTTTCACCGCTACACCGCGTGTATATTATTAGGTTGAGAAATGATTGTGTGATAATTTTTAATGTACTGTGAAAATAATAGTCTATTTTAGATCACAAAAAATTAAATCACAAATAATTATTAATTGCCGTGAGACCCACTCCTTTAAGAATTTATAGCTCACAATAGATTATTATTCTCACAACACCCAAAAAACTATTATGCGAGTAAAGCCCTATTAAATTATACCAAGTTATATCCCATGAAATTAAATGATGATTAAGCATGTCCATATGCTTCGAGCCGTCAGCTCTCTTTTCTCTCTCTCGCGCCTATTGATGTAGCGGCTCCCTATAGGTATGTCTATTCCATGGAATAAGAGCATCTCAGTTCGTGACCCTACAGCTCCACTTCCCTTTGCTAGTGCTTGAATAGGGTCGGTTATTGGAGCCTTTAGGAATAGGAAGCAGGGTTATTGTTTTTGAACGATCTTGGGCAACACTTGATTCATTCCCTCCTCGCGCATCACTACACTCAGAAATATACTGTCTTTGATTTCTAGAAGATTCATAGCTCAAATTCTAAGGAGCGTTCTACTAGTATTAAGTTTTCAGTGATCAATTGACTTGAGTGAAATCAAATTTGTTTGCGATAACTCTAAACATTACCTAATCTAGCTAGGTGATGCATGCGCAAGATCCACAAACATACATAATTCGTTCTCTGATCTAACATTTGTAACTTCCCCACCCACAAACCCTTTAATTTGGCTTTCTCTTGGTATTCATAAGTAGCCTGTTACGAGCTTATATCAACCCAAATATATGCACATATTTCAGTATGACAATCTGTTTAAAATTTATCTACGCCAGCATCATCTAAAAAACATAATAAGACAAAAAAAAAAAAAAAAATCTGCCTCGAAATGGAAGATTTCTAACGACCTGAAGAATCTCTCTCGGAAATGCATATGGGATGGACCATGATGCTTTTGGACACGAACATAGGAAATGCTTTTTTGATGCAGGAAAGCTGAATATGAAAAAGTAGTCCGGTGGAATCAGCAAACAAACCCCGTTTCCTCTTCTTTTTAAGATCCGTAAAGTTTACTAGTGACCCCAAAAAAAAAAAAAAAAAGAAGGAAAAAAGGAGGTTAATAAAACTTTGAACAGACATATTATATTGTAATTAGGTTATCATAAGTCGGCTTTTGTGTGCCAAACTAAATCTATTTCTACCATTTCAATTTGAAATAAATCATCTACGTCATGATCAAGGAAGTATAAGAGATATATATGTGGTGCTCGCATAGACAACATCAAGTTGGCTTTGCCTAAGGACTTTCTGGGTGCGTTTGGTAACGTTTTTGTTTCGGGGAACAATTTTTTAACAGAAATAGTTTTTTTTTCTTTTCCAGGAAATAATTTCTGAATATAAGAATGCGCTTGGTAACTCCAAAAAATTTATACTCCAGAAATAGAAATGCGTTTAGTAAACTTGTATATATATTTTTTGTTCCTTTTAATTTTTCAATATTTTTATTATATTTTTCATTTTTTTAATTTTCTTTTTTCTTCCTTTTGGCCAGTCGCCGGCCCCCGGCGAGGCCGACCTCACGCCGCCTAGGCGAGCTTGATCAACCAAGGCGAGGCGAGCCTCGCTGGGGGCCGGCGACACTCTGGCGAGGTCGCCGGCCCTCGACGGCTAGTCGCCGGCCATGACCAAGGCCGGCGACCGGCCAAAAGGAAGAAGAAGGAAAGAAAAAAGAAGAAAAAGGAGAAGAAAAAAGAAGTGTTTCTCAGAATTGTTACTGAGAACAAGAAACAAGTTTTTTCTACTTCTTGTTTCTATTCCAAATTTGTTCCTAGGAACAAAAGTGTTACTAAACACGTTTCAATTCTTTTTTTGTTCCCAGGAACAAAAGAACATAATTTTTTTTTTTTGGATACCTAGGAAACCTCTGTATGCCGCTTTGTGGCGGAGTAAACCCTGGAGGAGCAATAGAGTCACCACCACCCTTGCTGCCCTGGGTAAGTCGTGGGTTCCTTTCTCGCAAGGCAGACGACGCAGTCATTTGAACTCAGGACCTCTCCCGAAAGGAACCTGCGAAAGAACATAAGTTTTTGTTTTGAGGAACAGAAACAAAAATAAACAAACATGCCCTATGTCGTCTTTTTGTTAGCTATCAATAATACAAAGCCAGTAGATGGTCTTAACAGGAACTCCCATTTTCATAAAACTAGATCTTGAGTTTCGCAAGTAGTCAAGATTTTTCTTTTTTATTTTTACTTTTTATTGGAGATAAATCAGTAGTCAAGATTGAAGATGCTTTTAATTAGTCGAGTATGCAAAGTAGATTACCTTTTGTGTCTCCAAAACGGGAGAAAGACATGGTAACACATCCATTGTATACATAATAGCATAGTAAAAATACAAAGAGGAGCTGACATATTGCAAGACTAACACCAAAACCAGAAGAGAATACAAGAAGTAGTTTGTCTTGTAAATGACGTAGATATACAAAACTCAATTTCAGTCTCGTGTCATCCTTGGGCTTTTATAATTCTCGGGCCTACAGAGCATTCGGAAAAAAGGAAAGAGAAAAAGGAAGCGTTTGCATGTGGTTCCACATGCATTCCTTTTTTCAATTCATAGGTCAATTAATAATTGATCGTTTGATTACCTTATTTTATTTTATCTACACAAAGGCAGACGGATATCTCGAATAAATATGCTAAAAGACAAAAGGTATAAGGGTTTTTACATGGTATGAACACTAATTTAAATTAATAGAAGAAGTCTAATTAATCCTTGGCCAATAATTTATGATCTGTTTTTTTTTTTTTTTTTTCCTTTCAGTATTGTTGGGTGTCACTCTCCTAGAAATTATCAAAAAGTTTTAAACATATTATATGGATTTAATTCAGTTATAAACTTTTCAATTTACCAATTTAATCTTAAACTTTTTGATTATTTACCAATTCAGTCTTTTTGATTAACTTTGGCCCAAAATTATACCTGTTCGTGACCCTTAACATTACGATTTTCATGACCTCCATCATCACAATCTGAATCACCTTTATTTCCCTATTGCCCCGCACTCTCATGGTTTACTTGTTGACGTTATTTGTCGGTGAAGCCTACTTTGGTACCCTCATGACCGAATTCCCGAAATCCGATGCGCTAGCAGGAGCCAGCATGGTGGGAATTTATACGATCTTGCTGGCTGTCGTTTCGATGGTCCCCTTGTTCTTTTCGTGGAAATACAACCAATACAAATACTCACTCCAAAGGGTTGCCGCAGAGAGACGCGCCGGCAACTTCCTTGAATCGAAGGATCGGAAATAGTTGGCGAGTCTTATTTACTCTAAAGTATTCTTCTCCCGTGTGCAATGTAATTTATGTTTCTAGTCTTGAGGTTGGCAATAACTGGACTCCTTTTTATCAGTTGCATGTAATGGACTCATCTATTAATCGCCTGATCCCGAGAGGCCTTTATTCTTTGCTTGAAGCTGAGACTTCAAATAGCTTTATTTTCCTAATTCAACTTCAATGCGGTGGAAATAAAAAGCACTAAGTTGCAAGTTGCAACTTGCAAATATGAATGCCCGAAGTATATGTGCACAAAATGCATAGATAGAAATCTATTTAGGTTTTTATTAGTAGAAAGAGGCTAACTGCATGATCCTATAAAAGATAAGAAGTTAATACTGTTGCAACCCTTTCTCTAAAAGTTGTTACTAGATAAAGTAACCGAAAAAAAAAAAAAACCTGCAAATGTAACGAAAGCCTAGCTAAACCTTAAAAACCAACTTGATCCTATGGTATCTTCGGATAAAAAATAAAATATATCAACTTATTAAAAAAAGTTAAAATGATAATAACAATAAACTTAAGTATTATATACTAAGTGAATATCTTAAGCCAACTTACGTAAAAAAGGAAATATCAGATTTCACTATCCTAAATTCATCAAATAAAACATGTAAATCCAAGTTTAAGGCATCCGGCATCAATCTTCCTTCATTAGAAAAAAAAGCCCAACCTCAAGTTTTTGAAATGTCGGATTATGTAATAAAGCATATGTTTTAGAATACTCTTGGAATTTGGAACAATATCAGCAGGATCAATCACAATTTCTTGCTTTAGGAAAAGATCCCAACCGAACTGCAAGATCTATCCATCAATTGATTTTTCCAATTGCCTGTCACAATGAAATCAATATTTGATTCTTCTGCTCTTTCCATTTTTTACCGCTTCAAATTTTTGCACTTATATCTCATTTGTATCTGAATTCAGATCAACATGGGAGGGGCTTCTCTCTAAAATCATCTCTCCATCGTCATGAAAAACATGTTCATCCTGAGATTCTTCCTCAAGTCCAAAATCCTCCAACTCCTCCAGTTCTTAAAGAGGGAGTTCGAAAACTTGCACTTCTTGCTTGCTCTTGAGGCTCAAAATCCGTATCAACGGCAATTATAGGAGAAGCGTCAATTGCTTTTTGGTGGTTGTTATCCAGAATAACATGAAGCTGGGTTGTTCAGCTCGATCATCAATCCACGAAAAAACACCCGGCTTAACTCACTTCACGTTTTATGCCACGTTCTAATCGACCTGCTATTTTCCTCTCAAGCTGCACTTGACCCCATAAAAAGCATCTACCTTCAATCTACAAGCTAAGATATTTGCTTGTCGATCTTTGGAAATATACATGCAGTGCAAAAGATGATCTCCATCTGCAGTAAAATCTTTCGGGGTTAAAAAATCCATTAAATAAGGAACCTTTGGTCTGTCATAATAATCGCGAGCCATCACATCCACACCTTCTGTGTCGACCAGCTTACTGTTTATGTCCCTCGAACCCCTAGAGATCCCTTTCCCACGACACAACTTCTTCGTCCCCACCTAGGTATCTCTCCAGCCCTAGGAATCTAAGTCAGTTCGCAATGGCGTCCATAGTCAACCGCATCAAACCGAATGGCTGCTGCATGATCTGTTGAGGTGCCTGCTCCAGGTTCTGTTGAGATGCTTGCCATCATAGCTCAGGCCCCGATCTTTGTCAACGAGGCAGTTTTCACAGTTGTCGTTCCTACCAAACGTCTCGTTCCCACGATCTTCCAGGTTCTAATGTCAACCCGACGCAATGAAGACGAAAAGCATGACTTGTAACTCTCGCACATGCATGCACGGAGCATACATGCACTAAGGGCCTAGAGAGAAGTCTCTTAATGCCTACAGAGTGGTCATGACGGCAGTTTCATTGTTGGGCGAAGGCAATGGATTTGAGACCCATATTGTCACCTCTACCTTTAAGATGTGATATATTATGACAAACGCAGAAGTGTACAAAAAAAAATGATTTGAATAAGAAATAAATTACAAAAATAAAACCCGAATGGTTTTACATTGTGCCTACTATATGTAGAGAGATTGACGAGATGGTTCCATTATATTTAGCAAAGAGAAGATTTGAATATCCAAAATGAAAACAAAAACCCAGAAGAATCAATCACAAGAAATGAGTTTTATTACACTGCCACTTTCTTGGATGATGCCTATCTATACTTGCCAAATTTTCACACATGTTAAGCACACTAACTATGCGCTCAACAAGAGTATTTATATGCAAAAAAAAATTATGAGCCCATATGTGGTGTCAACATTACTTCATCTTCTATAAAAAATCAGTCTTGTAGGAAATTATTTTTCCTTTTTACATCACCCACAATCCTGGCAAAGTCCTCCTAATACGGCCTGAGTTTCCCTGCAATTCAATTATGGATCGAATTTCAAAATAATCGGGATTAACTTCGAGCCATAATCAACAAATCTTCACCTTAGCGAGTTGTCTAACTTCATCTTCATCAATTGTGGTTTCTCCAAAACAACTTCGGGCTCATCACTACTGCAGATGCTGACCAATTCCAAACAGTATGGAAACTCAGTAAATGGGATAAGCAGCTCTTCCTAACAAGTACAGCATAATTAACATGGATTTCCTCTTTCGACTCAGCATACAAAAGTATATATGCTACCGTGATCAGTGACTTCAAATTAACATTAAAGTTACGTCTCATAGAAATCCTTAAATCACAACCAGAAAAGTCAGGCTTGTTTTTAGCAACTTTTAGGCACATCGATTTGGAGCATTATGTCCAAATTTAACATGAATTGACCATAGCATGTTCCTATGCCACTGGATAACCCCAGTGAACTATCATCTTCGGCCACCACCGTTAACCCTCACTTCCACGGCCATTAACCAGTAAACTTTCAACAAATACAAACCAAGCAGTACCGATATGCACAGGAAGAGAACGTAAGAACTGGAATGCAGCAAATGAAATTTACTGGAAAGTCATCACGCGTATCAGTCATTTGAAACCATATTTCTCATTGGGAACCACCGCTAATCACCATTGAGTCACATAGAATGGACACAATAGTGGAAAGGGGTGGTCAGTAAAGTACTCAAAGACAATAAAATCAGATCATCATTAAGTGAAGGAAAATCTCGGTTGATAGGGAATGGACTAGCAAACACCACAAGTAGTTAGTATTTGAAAAATCAGCTGAGACATGATGGATTGCTTTCCAAATGATCGATAACACAAATTAACAATTGCAAATCTGACTTATGCATTTCGTCAAACAAATGGTGAGCATCTTGGAAGATGATTCTGTATGCGATACTAATGCAATTCAAGCAAACAACCACAAGGACTTCAAACTCAACTTTCACTTGCGAAATAAGCAATGCAGAGAGTGTTTGGAACCTTACGCTCATATGTCTTACTACAAAAATCAACACACAAATGTTTTACAGGTATGTGAATTCTTCTGTTCTTCCTTCCATTTTCTATCACTTCAATTCCTCCGCCCAAATCTCATTTGTATGTGAATTCAAATAACATGAGAGAAGCTTTTCTCTAGAATCATCTCTCCATCGTCATGGAAGACATGCTTACCCTGAGATTCTTCCTCAATCTCGAAATCCTCCTTGAAAAGGGCATTCAAAAACTTCTAATTCTTGCCTTTTCCGCTTAACTTGCACTTGATCCCACAAAAATTAAAAAAGCATCTTTCTTTAAGCTACAAGTCAAGAGGTTTGCTTGTCGATCTTTGGAAATATACGTGCAGTGCAAAAGATGATCTACAGCTGCAAGAAAATCTTTTGTCTTGCAGGGAATTCATGGAGTTCTCTGAGACAATGGTAATGGTCAAAATTCCTGGTGGTATCTCCATGACAGGCTAGACCATGTTGACCTTTGATCTGTCATAATAATCGCGACCCATCACATCCACACCTTCTGTGGCAACCAGCGTACTGCTTATACCCGTCGAACTCCTCGAAATCCCAGCGTACTGCTTATACCCGTCGAACTCCTCGAAATCCTTTTCGCTCGAATATGAAGCTTTTCGATAAACAGTACATCCCATTACTCTGGACCGCCGAAATTGGTTCATGGAATGGTTGGCCCTGGGCTCAATTTTTCCATGGTGCTCTTTCTTTGCAATTGCTGCTCCAGGTTTCGTTGAGATGCTCGCCATCAAAGCCCAAGCCCCGATCTTTGTCAATGAGGCAGTTTTCACAGTTGTCATTGTTACCAAACATCTTGTTCCCATGATCTTCCCAGTTCTAATATCAACCAATGCCATGAAGACGAAAAGCACGAGTCATAATTCACGTGCATGGATGCTCGGAGCATAGATGCACGAAGGGCTTAGAGAGAAATCTCTGAATGCCTACACAATGGTCAAGAAGGCGGTTTCGTTGTTGGTTGGAGGCAATGGGTTCGAGACTCATATTCCACCTCCACCTTTAAGATGTGATTTATTATGACTAATGCAGAAGCGTAAAAAATAAAAAATGAATTGAATAAGAAATAAATTGCAAAGATAAAATCTGAATGGTTTGACGTTGTGCCTATTATATGGAGAGAGATTGATAAGATGGTTCCATTATAATCGGTAAATAGGAGATCAGAATCATAAGTGTTTTCCAATGCTAGAATAAACCAAAACCCATAAGAATCAATCACAAGAAATGAGTTTTATTACACAGTCACTCTCTTAGATGATGGTTCTCTATACTGTGTCTCTCCCAAATTTTCACAGATGTTAAGCACACTCACTATGCACCCAACAAGAGTATTTTATATGCAAAAAAAATTATGAACCCATCTGTGGTGTCAACATGACTTCATCTTCTATAAATAAGCAGTCGTGTAGGAGATTATTTTTCCTTTTTATTTCCTTGCGCTTCAATTATGGATTGAATTTCAAAATAATCAGGATTAACTTTGAGCCATAATCAACAAATCTTCACCTTGGCAAGACATCTAACTTCATCTTCATCAATTGTGGTTTCTCCAAAACAACTTTGGGCTTATCACTCCTGCAGATGCTGACCAATTCCAAATGTTATGGGAACTCAGTAAATGGGATATGCAGCTCTAACAGCCATGATGCCAACAAATTCCTAACTAGTACAGCAGAATTAACATGAATTTTTTCTTTCAACTCAGCATACTTATGCTAATGTGATCAGTGGCATCAAATTCGCAAAGTTATGTCTTATATAAATCCCCAAATCACGACCAGAAAAGTCAGGCTTGTTTTCAGCAACTTTTGGGCACATCAATTCAGAGCATTATGTCCGAATTTAACATGAATTGACCATGGCATGTTCCTATGCCACCAGCTAACCCCAGTGAACTATCAACTTCGGCCACCACCATTAATTCTCACTTCCACTGCCATTAATCACTAAACCTTTAACAAATACAAACCAAGCAGTACCAATATGCGTGGGAAGAGAACGTTAAAACTGGAATGTGGCTAATGAAATTTACCAGAAAATCATCATGCGTATCAGTCATTCGAAACCACATTTCTTGTTGGGAACCACCGCTAATCACCATTGAGTCACGTAGAATGCATACAATAGCAGAAAGGGGTGGTCGGTAAAGTACTTGAAGACGATAAAATCAGATCATCATTAAGTGAAGGAAAATCTCGGTTGACAGGAAATGGACTAGCAAACGCTACAAGTAGTTAGTAATTTTGAATAAAAATCATCCGAGACATGACGAATTGCTTTCCAAATGATCAATAACACAAGCTAACAATGGTGAATCTGACTTATGCATTTCGTCAAACAAATGGTGAGCAGATGGAAAACGATTCTCCATGCGATACTAATGCAACATTTCAAGCCAGTTGCTTCTAGAAAAGGTTTAATTCATATCAGTGAAGAATAGTTTCAATTCACAATTCAAGCAAATAACCACATGGACTTCAAGCTCAACTTTCACTTGCGAAATAAGCAATGCAGAGAGTGTTTCGGAACTTACGCTATTCCATCTTACTACAAAAACCAATACACAAACGTTATACAGGTAAACTCACTCAAGACCTCTCTCGACTTGCTTCCACAACCAGCGAACACAAACTTCAATCCCATGAACATGCTTCAATGACTTACTCAGTTACAGAAACATTACGCATGACGGGAATTTTAAACGACTGTATCGAACAACAACCAATCCAGATGCTAAGCATGATAATACTCCTCAGATTTGCCTCACGAGTTTCACTCAGGCATTTCGACGAACAAATGGCGGGCATCGTAGTTAGTGATTTAAAACCAATACGACCACAATATCATCAAAGGAGGTGGCTCAAATCAATAAAAAGACCTTGAGCAACGATCAAATCGGAGTGAATAAGATTGACATAATAGTAGTAAGTGGATCAAGATCAAAGTCTCATTTCCTTTGGTTCTTCTTGTTGATATGTACATGTAAGTTCATGTTTAAAAAGTCCCACAATAAAAAAAAATGGTGTGGGATGAAGTACTTAATATATTTTAGTTAGTCCATTACTCCTTTGTTTAAATTTCTTAGTGAATGTGGGTTCAACTAGATATGTTGATGAGTTAGAAATAAGATCCCGTCTTAGGAATTTTCTCAAGTGAAGGTATCGGATTTCTGCCGTGCTTCTCAATAGTTCTTCCACCCAAGTTTCGATCAAACTATGATTCCTGCTTTGTGTATGTCCGTTCTGCTTTTGGTTTTTGTTGGGACTTATGAATAGTTAAGAGTAATTTTTCACTTTCTGCTCCATATTTAAAATATTATGCAAATATTGGGAAAATATGGAAATTATTACGTGTCTACATTTATAAATCATGAAGTTTTCGGTATTCAAGATCTGAAAAAAAGTCAAGTTGCATCCATTGCTAAATTTGGAATAAAGCAAAAAGTCAAAACTAAAATCCCTCCATTGAAACTCTATATCTATTTATGCTTCCATTTGTGCAAAATCTTCAACTTGCACCAAGCGACAGGGTTCAAACCAATGGCCCCCTCTCAAACTATAGTTGTTTGTGCAACTGTTGAATCAAAGCCTAAAGAAAAATAAAATCGAGAAGTTACAACCCTCAAACACTGTATCTAACATTGCAAGCAAAAAAAAAAAAAAAAAAAATGATATGGCACGAGTCTCAAAATTGTCCAATTTTGTGGAAAATAATAATTTACATTTGACTTTGACCTATTTATTCTAAATTGACATATACAAGACAGATCAAACTAAAGATTATAAAGATATTTAGACATGTATATATTTTAGAAGATAAAATTTTGCACGAGATTGAACCTAGTAGGCTTGTGATAAGCGTCGTTGATTCCATGAGACGCCCATTTTGCCACCAATGGGCTTGCTCGGAAGTCGTCATGTGATGCGGTGGATCTAATACTAATACATAAAAGACGGCAGGTGAATCTACGAGAACAATGACTTGTTCAATTGGGCATGGACGGAATGAGCTCTCTCATGGGCCGAGCACAATCTTTTGCCATGAACATTAACTCCATGGCCCAAAAATTGATACTGGGCCTGTTTATGCGTGGCCCGACAAAGTCAGTCCAAGAATGGTCGGTCACGTTGATGCCTAAAAAGTAAAGACAAGCCTTAGCTAGAGAACCCACAAGGATTCAATAAAGAACTTGACCAATCGGATTTAACCAGGTTTTTTATGATGATAACATAAGCAATTCACATTGATTGCATATGAACATCGAATTTTGCTAGTTCAAGTTTCTTTTTTATTCTACCCACTGGCCAAACGGTTTCAGTTTCTTGATGTTACTTTGGGTTGCACTTGAACCACTGCAATTGCTATAAACATCGATAAATTAGTACTAAAATTAGTCAAAGTATCCTAATTAAACAGCGAGTTTTATTCTGCTAGTGTTTCTTGACATATCAAATTAGAGGTCTTTAAAGTGATTCCCGCAAATTAGTTTTAGTCATTGAAAATACGCATATTACACGAGTTGATGAATCATACCCGACTAAAGTTGATAAATGCTAGAAAAGTGTTTACATTGATAGAATCAACATCGCAAAACCAGTGTAAAAAGAAAATGATGGGCTGAAATAATAAATAGAATTATTAGGAAACATAAGGTCGCATGTAAAAGTAGATATTATATAAATTTAACATCATCAATTTTTCTTTTAACATCTTGTCTTTAGAAGCAGCCATTCAAGTGACTTACCACCAAACAAAAGGTTGGGAGTAAGAAGATAGAACTCAAAATACCAAATAAATCTTAGTCCATTGCTATATATCATTACCTATCACGAAAGTATGATATGATAGAACCATGTATGAATAATAACTGGTCAAAATCGTCGGGAGTTAAGAAATCCAAGGCAATTTGGACAAAAATACAAAAAATGATGTGAGTAAGAATTAGATTGCATAAAAAAAAATTGATTATAATGAATTTACGTGGTTTGGTGATGTGTCTACTACACAGGGAGAGATAAAAAAGAAGATATTGAAACCATTTGATACACGTTCACTCATAAGTGTTCCAAATTTTACATTAAACCCAAACCCACAAAAATCAATCATAAGAAATGAGTTTTATGACCTTGTCATTCTCTTGGATGATAGTTCTTAATGCTCTTTGTTGGGAAAACATCCCTATGGTATTTTGATGACTCCAAAACAAACCTTGACGTGGTGATGATTCCAAAACAATTCTTAATGATCTTTGTGACAAGTGTAGATGTTCTTTGTAATGATGTGATAATATTGATGGTCTTTGTGAGTTCACTGAAGACGGATTGGATCATGAGGATGAGGATCTTGATAGGTAGAGAGCAAGAGAAGTATAACAAGGTGCTTAGGAGGATTTGAAGGTGCCATGGTCAGTCTGTCATCAATGTAAACTTTTTGGAAGGTGACATACTCATAAGGATCATTGGATGATTGATAGCAAGTTGTTTCTTACAATTGCATTGGTAGATGACCGTTGGATTGTCACGCCCTGACCCTCGGGGACGCGCCCATCCTTCTTATTGGTTGATTTTTAAAGTGCGATATCCCAGGACTAAGTATCGCCGACCTTTCTTTTTATTACGCAGGCGAAAGCAGTTATAAATCTCTAGACAATAAAACAATGGGATAGAAAAGCATGCCATATTTTTCATATTGAAATTCACAACCACACTTTCATTAGCAGTACAACTCATAGTATATTTACCATACTAATCATAGCATACTCGTCTCACACCTATCTACACTAAGACAGGGTTTACAAAAAGGATGTGATCTCAATCCACATCCGGGTTATACTCAAGATCCCTCTTTGGATCATCTTCTTCTTCAAAATTCTTTCTTCCCTTCAGGTTCCTCCTCCTCAGCTTCTCCTCAGGGTCCTGAAATGGTTATTCAATAACCAATGAGACCACGTCTCAGCGAATTCTACTCCCTAATACCCGATTAGTAAGCCAATACACTATGGCTGCCTAAACACGCATGAGTCGAAGGACTTACCTTGGCTTCAGATTCCATCTGCATATTAGTACAGCTCAATAGGTGTTCAAACAATCACATCACCGATCAAATCGACCTAGTCGATTTCATGTCAGTCGGACCATTTCTAGGTCATTTATCCCACACCAAGCAATTCCTTAGATTTAGTTGCTTTACGGTCTCACCCGACCCTCTCAAGATCTAGTGGCTTTTACGGTCCCACCCGACCCTCTCAAGATCTAGTGGCTTTTACGGTCCCACCCGACCCTCTCAAGATTTAGTGGCTTTACAGTCCCACCCGACCCTCTTAAGATTTAGTGGCTTTACGGTCCCACCCGACCCTCTCTAGATTCAATTTAGGAAAATAAATCTTAAATTCACTCCTAAATTACTTTAGCACCAAATAAATCTCATATAAATAAACGGACTGCACCACAACAATCAGCACGAAATTCCGGTCACCGGCCATTCCGGTTGAATTTCCGGAAAAATAATTAATTAAATAATTAATTTCGAAAATTAAATAAATAATTATAAAAAATCCAATTTAGGCTCGTAATGCCGAATTGGATGCTGAGACGAGCCCGGAAAATTACCGAGACTCGTTCCATAATTAACATGGCATGTCTACTTGCTAATGTCTATTTCTAATCACCTAACATGCATCATTAAGTCTCTAATTTAATTGATATAAACTAATCTAACCACCTAATTGCATTTAATTAAATCTAACCAACCCTAAGTATAATTAGCAAATTAATAAAGCATTAGTGAGTAAGACTCACTTGACAAAAGCGGAGGCCGAATCACCGCGACGGCGGCTGAAATCGGGCTTTCGACAACACCGGCGGGCTTGGACTGGGCCTTGACTTTGGCCCAACAAATCTCAGCCCAACTGAGATTTGTTCTTGCTTTTGGGCCAGACCCAAGTTGGCTTGGGCCTGCTGCGAAGATGGGCTTCAAAAACTGGGCTTGAAGACTACAATTGCTGAAAAATGGGCTTGAAATAAAACTGAATTGGGCCTGTCTTTGCTGGGCCCCGAAAGACTGAATCTGCTGGGCTTCAAATCCAATTGATGATGGGCTGGATGCTGGGCTGGTTTGTCGCGGCAGATTCACGGGTTGAAGAAGACGCGACGAAGAAGCTGGATTCGCTGGGTTGCCGGGCCGAGAACGCCTGGCAGCCAAAGAACTAGAAGCAGCTTCGCTCGGGGGGTCTTCACGCCAGTTTGTTGACTGAACTCAAGCAAGCGCTGCCAAGTGGCAGCAAGGCACGGCTACTTGGTCAAATTAGGAGTCTTGGCGGCTTCGTTGTTGACCGAGTAGATGGAGAAGCGACACCGCCAGGAGACAAAGGGCAGTGGGGGGAGCAGGGCGGTTGTAGCTGCTGGCAGGGGAGATCTCGTTCGGTGGGATGGAGCTGCACGTGAAGATGGCAGCTGGCGGTCTTCAATCGAGCTGGAGTTGACTGGGTGCGTGGGGATGGAGCTGCTTCGGTGTTGCCTCGGCGTCTTCAACTCGATTGTCGACTGGTACAGCGAGGTGGAAGATGGACGCGTGGAGTTGAGGGCTTCGGTGGGATCTTGGCGTCGAAGCCAGTCAATTCTTTTTGTTGAAATGGACTGTTCGTGTGGCAGAGGGATGAACGAAAATGTAGAAACACTTTGGTAGAATTCGTGGGCTTCCTCGGTGAGAGAGAGAGAGAGTTCACGAATATGGATAGGAACGGAGGAGAAGGCGCACGTGAAGGCAGTCCAAGGGGCCCATGTCATCAATTCTTATCCCCTCCATTGATGATCTTGTCTCCCCATTACTTACCAACAAAAATCTACCAAAATAATTCAATTTGTGATGTCAAAATTGTTGTAGAATTCTAAATCCGAATTTCATTTAATTTAGCATCAATTCCTCGCTCAATTTTCCAAATTGAGGTCCAATTTCGACGTAGAAAAATCCCAAATGATTTTCTATAAATCCCTGACACACAAAGGCTCGGCCCGAAAGTCTAATTTCCCATTAATTTAGCCAATCTGAATTTCTGCGAAATTTCCACGACGTTCGAACCCAATTTCCGTAAAAATCTCAGGACCTCCAAAAATCTTTTTGAGACCGAGTTAGCGTTCCTAAAATAGCTCGTGACACCACAGAACTTTCAATTTCTAAAATTGAACTCAATTTGACGGTTAATTTCACTTCGGTGCACTTTTAGCGTGATCTAGACTATCGGGTAACTTTAAGATATTTTTAAGTGCAAATGATCCGTGGTCGATTTTCTTCGAACCACTAGGAACCCACTTGACTCATTGGCGACTTCCGATTGTCGTGAAAATCTTGAGGATCCAACTACAGACACAGGGTACCAAAACAATAAGAAAATCAATCTAGGACCGGTCGACGAGAATTTTCTAATTTAGTGGGGTCACCCACGATTAGCGACACATCTTTGTTGAACTAGTCTATCTCTGATTTCAAATTGATTTTTAACTGTGCCGCAATGGCCTCTAAAGACGGACACGGTCGAGAAGCCGAATTCTGATCGAGTTCTCAAGTCTATTGCCTTAAAATTCCTTAATAATTTCCCCAGATAGTCTAGTTATCTCGAGAGTGATCGGCTCTGAGAATAACCTTATAAGCGCGTTAATGAAATGCCCGATTTATTCAGTAGAAGACAAGGTTGAAGAATCTAGATGTCACATGGATGGTAGGATATAGCTGTTGACAGGCTAAGAATCCATGGCAGGAGAACTGGAAGTGAGTTAGAGCAATGTTAACTATCAATGACATCGAAGGGAAGCAACGATCAAGAAATCATTATTGACTCACCAGTTTATAAATAAATGTGATAAGTGCATTGGAAGTCCTAAATTTTGTCATGGAAGTGTAATTGAGTTTAAAATTTTCAAAAAGTGCAATTAATGAAGGACTTGATTGAACTAATTCGATAAATTTTAGAACTTGATTGCACTATTTAAAAGTTGCAGAACTCAATAATACTTCACGACAAATTTTACGACTTAATTGCACATTTTAAAATTTATAAAACAATTACATTTTTCGTAATAAGTTTTAGGACTTCAAATACACATATCCTTAAATAAATTGTCAAATTTTGTCGTACATCCATGATTTAAAGAGCTTTACTTTCCAAGTTAATTTGATGCTAAGGTTGAAACTCAAAATATTCATTTATTAAATCATTATAGTAACGAGTAGAGAACTCACATCCATGTATGTAATCGAATCAAAGAACCAATGCAAGGTCATAGCTTTAGTCATAATGGTGTGCTTAGGTTTATAAGTGGACTTGTTTCAAATAAAGGAGGAAGCAACTCCATTGCTATTAACTCCTCAAATGTATTATTAAATTTTGCAAATTATCTTTCGTAGTTTGGGATCAGTTACAAATAAAGGTGTGCAATCGGATTGGTTCTACCCTAGAACTGGATCGGACCACTTGAAAAATAGATATGATATTCAGGAATAGGTTCCAAGTGAATATCCATTCAGGAATTGGACCAAACCACCCTATTTCAAAACAATTTTATAAGCTAAATGCCAAAACCCTAATTTTTTCCCCTAAAACATCAACACTCTATCCTTTGTCCTCTTGGGAGCTCCTCGCCAATCTTTCCTTTCCTACTATATTTTTATATATGAATGGAGAATATAGTTTTATAATTTATGTTTTATGTTGTGTGTTTGAACTTTTTATCATTTATAATTATTTATGACTATGTGTTATTTTTGGCGGATAGGGATTTCCGTTGTTCATTTTTTACTTTGAATCATTTTATTAGTCATAACCTCATATGATTTTGCTGTAAAAAATTAACCAAAAAAAAAAGAAAAACATAGGTTCTTAGATAGACCCTAGTAATGGATCGGAAAAGCAAGTATGTTATAGAACCGGTTTTAGGCAAATAGGGTAGGTTCCGAGGTCCAAAAGCTAAAATCAATTATATCATGGTAGGTTCCATATTCCAACTCTGGAACTTACCCAAACGAGAATCGATCACCCCTAATTACAAGTAAGGCGTGAATGCTTTTCAATTACCTAAGAAAGAGTCGATGGGTTTTTAGTAGGGAAGAGGCACTTTTACTTCTTATTCTTCTTTTTTCCCTTTATTTATTTTTTTCAGCTTTATTCGCTCTTTACTTTAAATGGAGAAACAAAAAAGAGGAAAAAAGATTGACAGGGAGCGGTGAGCAAAATCACCATTCCTCTTAGATCAAGCAAAGAATAATGCAGCTTTAAAGATTAGTATGCATCCATTCACTCATTTTACGGATGTTGCCTAATTTATAAATTAACATCCTATGTGCACTAGGAATTAGATAGCAATTTAAGAAAGTATAAACTTTATTTATTGCATCTTAAAGATTTGATAAATATTATTTCCTAATTTTTCAAAGCCATCATGTAAGTTTCTTCAATTTCTTATTTTAACTCATAAAGAAAACCTTAAATAATATTGCATCCATGTCTCATATAGACCACATTTAATAGTAGAATAAATTTATTAATTACATAAAATTCGTGTTGCATGCTGCGCCTCATCTAGAGAGTTAGATGTCTTAATGTCAATGTTTTAATAATCAAATTGTGCAGATAGGGTCAATTAGTAATGACATTTCATGCTTATTCATACTGCATATGATGAAAAGAAAAACAAAAAAGAATTAATTGACATTGCATTTAGAAATCATGTTTAGGTCATGCGTACATTATTTGGTCTTGAGTTAAACATTTTGCAAAACATTTGATATGGCGGATTTAATGAAACTTTTTCTATTGTTTAGAGCATCAAGGTTTTATATTTTCTTAGGTAATTTATTTATCGCTTTGATTATTGAGTGTTAAGTTTTAGTATGCATACCTACATAATCATCTAGCACATGATAGTGGTTTAGAATTAAAATTAACTAAGATTGCTTGCAAAATATTTAAAAAGAAAAAAGAAAAAACGTACTGAAAGGACATCAGATTTGTCTAGCATAATCAAGTTTCTATATCAATGAATCTCTTATTCACAAAGTAAAATATTCTCCCACAATTTACTTAGATTTTTAATTGACCAATAATAAAGTAGTGGTGAGTCTGGTGACTTCAAAATTTGATTTGAATGTTTAATTAAATTAAAAATCCCAAAGTTGTCATTGGTATAGATTTGGGAAAGTCTACGCTAAGGGCGCGTTTGGTAACGATTTTGTTTCTGGGAGTAGATTCTGATAAAAAATGATTCTTTTTTATTCTATTCCCGGGAACTGATTCTAAGCATTTTAAGCCGTTTGATAACTGTCCAAAATTTCTAATTCTGGAATAGAATTGCGTTTGGTACCGTGCTCATTAATTCTATTCTAAATCAATTTATTTTAATTTTTAAATATTTTTTTTTATTTTTTTATTTTTTTCTTTTAATTTTTCCTTTTTTTTTTTTTTTCCTTTTCTCGTCTTCTTCTTCTTCTTATGGCTGGTTGCCGGACCCGCGACCGACCAGCACGAGGGTCGGCGACCTCATTAGAGCGTCGCCGGCCCTCGTCGGCTGAGCCTTGCCGACAGTTGGGCGAGGCTCGCCTAGCCCCGCCGAGGCTCAGCCTCGCCGGTGGCAAGCCGGCCTCGCCGGGGCTAGGCGAGGCTTACTAGGCCATCGACGTGGCTGGGCGAGCCTCGCCTGGCCACCAATGGGGCTAGGCATCGCGAGGCTTGCCCAGCCCCGCGAGGCGGGCCTCGCCGGGGCTAGGTGAGGCCCGCCTAGCCACGGCGAGGCCCGCCTAGCCACGGGCGAGGCGGGCCTCGCCGGGCAGGTGAGGCCCGCCTAGCCACGGGCGAGGCCCGCCTAGCCACGGGCGAGGCTTGGCCTTGCCAGATCTGGGAGGCCGAGCCTTGCCGGTGGCTGGGCGTGCCTTTGGTGAGCTCGCCGGACCTCGCCCTGGTCTGGCTAGCCTTCGGCGAGCTTGTCGGACCGGTGGCCGGTGGCGGTGGACGATGGCGGGCAATGGTGGACGGTGCTCGTGAAATGGCCGAAGGGAAGAAGAAGAGTTTTTGGTTTTGATTCTCAAATTCGTTCCCGGAACAAGAATCAACTTTTTTTTTGTTCCTGATTCTATTCTCAATCTGTTCCCAGGAACAAATTTATTCCCAAGAACAAAAATTTTACCAAATATGATTCTAGGCCCAAACTGATTTTGGGAACAAAGAATCAGAATTTGGCCATGTTTGGATGGTTACCAAACAGGGCCTAAGTGTTTGCTTAGTGATCCAATAGCTATTCTTTGGTCTTTTTTTTTTTTTTTTTTTTTGGGATAACAGGAAGGGAGAAGGAAAAGAAAAAAAAAGGGAAGGATAGGATCAGTAGGAAAACAATAGAAAAGGGACAATAAATTTGAATAGCGATAGCATTGTAGTGAAGTATTAACCTATCTAGAAGATAAATATAAGTGGTGACTTTATCACATAATTTTGAAGGATTGATCGATTAAATAAAAATTTATAAACGTTTTTCGAACATAAAAGAAGAATTGCTTCCTCCTTTATATCACCGGTAATCAAGATTGAAGATACTATTAAGTTATTAACTACTCAAGGATGCAAAGCACTTTTCATCTCCAAGAATTCTCCTTTTTTCCCCGACAAAGAACGGGATAAAGACATGATAATACAAACGTTTTCCATGTGATAGCAAAGCGAAAACACAAAAAGAAGTTGACATATAGCAAGACAAACACCCAAAAAAGAAAAAAAGAAGAAGAAAAACAAGAGAACAGAAGAAGGTCGTCTGGTAAATGACATAGAGCATGTCCATTTGTAGGTATATGTTACTCTATATGTAGTATATGGAAAAATATTTATTTAAAAATATCATCACATAAACTACTTTTTATTTGCTATAAATGCTTATAATATTTTTTACAAGAATTGGCAACTCAAATTCATGTGGTTTGATTGGATTTATAATCATGTTAAGTCGTGCATTTGAAAAACACCTATATTTTTATTGACCATGCTATAAAACTCGCATATAATAAATTCATGTCAATTCGTGTTGCTTTTGAGTTCGCCTTATAATTGTGCATAAACATATTAATTTGTGTCAGAAATTGCCAGCCCTGTAGCATCAGTGATAAAAAAAAAAAAAAATAGGTTTAAGGTAACATATGTCTCAAGTTTAGTTTTAATCCTTGTTTTTTGAACCACATAGTAGTTACAAGGTTGAGATAATTTTAAACCCAGAGTAGTCATCACAATTTGGATATTACTTTTTCACGCTCAATAATCTTTGTCGGCATTAGAACTTTGCTTTTTCTTCTTTTCTTCTTTTTTCCTTTTAATCGACTGCCGACAATTTGCTTTTTGGTCTTCCAAGTAGTCATCGCAATTTTGACTTTTAGAAAACAAAGAGAGACATTATTCTTCTTTTCACAAATTGTTTATATGCATGCTTATTTAGCTAGTAACATATTATTAAGTTACTGACGGATTTTTTTTTTCAAGTATCAATACGTGCACATGAGACGGAGTGCTGAAATATTATTTGAAATCACTTAACAGTGGAAACTATATGTTCTCTATATTCATGCAATCCCCCTCTATTTGGCAACTTAAACTTTTAGAATAATTGAGAGTACTCCCACAAAATCTTACATGGTATAAGAGTAGGAAATCCTAGTCTTTGCGTGATGAGGAATGTTGGAATATTTAAATATGAAACCACACTATCCCTTTTGTATATGCGCGTTCAAACCCAAATGTCAACGTTAGGCTTATGCATGATAGGGGTGTAGAAATACTATCCCATATCAGCTTAAATTTATGGATTGGACTTTCTAATATATACTTACAAGATTCGATAAATAATGGTACTAACATTTTTTTTATTCAAAATTACCAACCTTAATTTAAGTGGTAAATTAATTTGCCCATTTAATATTTTCTCCCATTAAGTCACCAACTAATTCTAGCTTAATGTTTGAGTCACCTATTTACTTTTCTCTGATCGTTTCGAAATTACCAATTGTTGCAATATTTACCAATATTTATATGCGTAGCTTACTAGCGGATAATGTTACTAAGTATTATATGAAATTACTAATGAGACCCGGACCCTTGGAGTCAAAACTTGGCACGAGGGGACACTTAAGTACCAAAGTTAAGAAAATGACACTTAAGTGCTAATTCGGAGCCAAATGGATTAGTTAAGTGCCAAAGGCGAGAAAATTTTGCCAAAATGCTGACGTGGCAATTTTCTAGCGAAGCAAGTATAAAATAACATCGTTTTACACACTGACGTGGCTAAACAAGTGCAAAAACAACGTCATTTTGTTGTTGACGTGGATAAATAATTGATGTATATATTAATTAATTTTAATTTAAAACTAATTTTTTTTCAAAAAAAGATGATGGAGATCGCAGGCGACGAGGGCTCCTCATTGTCACCGGTCCTTCCTAGGAACGGTGGGGAGGAGGCAGTGGTGAGGGCTCCATGTTGGCCGCCTGCAATCTCCATCTTTTATTTTTAAAATAATTTAAATTTAGTTTAATTAATATTTATATTAAAATTCAAATAAGAGGCAAAACAAATACTATTTTAAAAAAAAATGAGGAAGAGGTAGAAGGCGAGAGCTTAGCCCTTCTTGTTGCCTCCCCACTATTGCTAGCCCATCGTCACTGGGAAGGGCTGGTGATGGTGGGGGAAAGGTAGGTTGAGGTCGGCGGGCCCTGGCCGAGGTTGGCGGGCCCTGGCCAAGGGCCGATGACCTTTGTCGAATGGTAGTGAGGGCCTGTGATCCCTCACCCAGATTTGGGCGAAGGCTTGTAGACCCTTAACATTGGTTGGCTGGGTCACCAAGCCTTATCGCGACGGTGTGGGAAGGCGGCGAAGGCTGAGCCTTGATGTCCTACAAACATTTTTTCTTTAAAATTTTTTAAAATTTAATTTAATTAATATTTATATTAAAATTCAAATATGTGCCAAAACGACATTGTTTTAGTGTTTTTTGAATTAGCTCTCCAGCGAGCTACATATGCAAGCAATGTTAATAAAAAATTGCTACGTAGGATTTCCGGCGGGATTTGTCAGACTTGATACTCAAGTGTCCCATTTTTCAAAAAAAGTTGCTTAAGTGTTATTTTCCTAACTTTTGACATTTAATTATATTCTCGTATCAAGTTTTGGCACTTGGGCTATTCTTTTGTCAATTACTAACTATTATTAGAGTTCACTCGAAGTTTATTGATAACCACATAATTACTAGTTGTTCCAATAGTTCAGAACATGTATTTCCAAACTTATCATTGGGTTATATTTACCAATTCTTATACAAAATTACCAATATATTTCAAAATTACTAGTTCTCTTAACGACTTACTAACATTTATAGATGGAGCTTAAATTACAAACTCTTATTGGAAACTAGCTATTTTAGCTTAAATATCTAACCCTTGTCAAAATAAACTAGTAGCCATGTGAACTAATTTTGCATTACGGTTTTGCAATACGTAGTTATTATTCACGAGAGCATTCTTGGAACTTTTGAGTTAAAAGGTTTTGAGATTAAAAATAAATGAAGCCATTTGATAAATGATTAGGGAAAGCTCAATTGCCAACTTCATTAGAGAGGAGTAATGATGAAGATTCCGCCATTAATTCACAGTTATTAATAAATTGTCATATTCGTCATGCACCCATGATTTGTTTGGTCTGGATGCACCCATGATTTAACGAGCTTTATTTTTGAGCTAATTCGATGTTAAATTCGAAACTCGAAATCTTCATTTGACAACTGTTTGAGAAATGAGTAGAGAGCTTGCCAGCATATATTGAATTGAAGCAAGAACCGATGCGAGGTCTTGAGCTTGAGGAGATAATTTTGTTCTTATGGTTTGATAGAATATTTAAATATTAAACCATGTATTGATATAATAATTTAAGTTTTTAGAACAGTTGGTAGTGGTCTTACCAAATTTCATATAGAATTAGAGTAAAGGGTTTTGAATTTAAATCTTTTCAGTCCTTATTTACCTACCCAATTAAATTTGCCCATTTAGTACAAGGCAAAAAGATCAGACGAAGCGTGAGGGGTTGATAGAATTTTTATAATAGTTGGTAGTGATCTCATCAAATCTCGTAGGTTTATAAATAGACTTGTTCAAATAAAGGAGGAAGCAAGTCCAGTGCTATTAATACCTCAAATGTATGATTAAATTCTGCAAAGTATCTACTTTAGTTTGGGATCAGCAATAACAAGTAAGGTGTGACTGATTTTCCATTACCTTGGAAAGATTTGAGGGGTTGATGGGAAGGAAGTGGCACAATTTATTTTGGTTCCAACTTTATTAGCTTTTTATTTACATGAAAAAAAAAGAAAAAAAAAGAACACAAAATCACCATTCCTATGAGATCAAGTTAAGAATAATGCAGCTTTAAAAACAAGTATGCTTTGCATTTACTCATTTTACAAGCATTGCATATATTCCAAAAAATCATAAGACATGCACCATATCATAAACAATGTAACATTGCATAGCCAGCATATGTCAACCTCATCTTATGCTCATGTCAAGAAGACTTCACGGTCACACTTTGCTAGGTGATGAGGTACAAAAATCATATTTCGCTCTAATTAAGTCTCGAAAAACGCTTTAGCTACAATTAAGCCCCAAAGTAGAATTAGTCCATACACATATACATAACGTCATGTCTAAATATGTAGGTTGACTATGAGCATCAAACCAAAACCACAATATAACATGCCGCCTTACATATCACCAATATAAATAACATTCCATCAAAAACATTTCTAGATAAAAATCATTCGAGGCACCATAGTATTAAATGTTTGATCCGGATTTTAGAAAAAAATGTATACCATACAGTACTTTACAGCTTGACTTCAATATACGGGCTATGACATAGTAGAGTTTTTCCTTCTCGGTAAATCGTGTCATGCAATTCTTTCTAAACACAACAAGAAGCGAAAGACCATAAATGAGAAAGCAAGAGAGAAGTGTAAAATTACAAGTCTGATGATTTCCTGAGAACCTGAGCTGTCAAAGAAATGTTGGGCCCCACTCACCCCCAACCTACCATTGGGCCCACTTGTACACTTGTTGACTCAGCTAAGTCAATATTCCTTGACCGTGGCACCAAATAATATATGATTTTGCAAGTTCACCACTTCCATTGATCATATCACCCAGCAAACCCCCTCTTCTGCTACTACATTTCCCTATTAACACAATGGCCAGGGGTCTGCTCGAGAAAGAAGAAAAAGAGGCTCGGGAGTCTCAGCTTCATCAAGTAATAGCAAATGATGATGTTGATGAGCTACACACTTAATTGTGGAGGAGCGAAAGCTCTTAGATCGCGTATCTGAGGACCCCTTCCCAAATACTCCTCTACATCTTGCTGCGGCTGCTGGAAAAACCCAAGTGGCCATGGAGTTGGCCATCTTGAGGCCTTCATTGGCTCAGAAGCTGAATCCGGAGGGTTATAGCCCCATACACTTGGCTTTGCAACAAGAACAATACCAAACTGTGAGGGCACTGATGAACTTTAACCCTAAGTTGATCCGAGTCTACGGACGAGGCGGGATTACCCCTTTGCATTACGTTGCTGAAAAAGAGGGAGACAAAGAGCTGGAGCTTCTAGCTGAATTCCTTTGCGCTTGCAAATCATCCATTGAAGACTTGACATGCCGATGTGAGACTGCGGTTCACATTGCCGTTAAGAACCACAATCTCAAAGCATTCAAGGTTTTGTTTGGATGGCTTAAACAAGTCCATTTGACAGAAATTTTAAATTGGAAAGACCAAGATGGTAACACCGTCATGCACATTGCTGTATCCGGAGAGCCACAAAAAAGGTATAGTTGATCGATTTCTTGGTTGTTCGTGCTTTTATTCTTTGATCCTTGAATTTGACAATCTTTAGTCCCGGAACAAATGTTATGATAATAAAATACCAAGAGTTGAAAATACATGATGTCAGAAACATTCAAAGAGGGGAGATTTGAACGGGGTCACCTCGTTTGTTTGTTTGTTTTTTTATGGAGAGAAGCAAAGGGATTAGGAGGGATGGACATCACGAGAGCGTAGGCTCCACTCTCATATTGAATCCAGTTTTTGCATGTGGATCCATTCTTGTTTACTTGGTGATTACTCTAATCATTTTATATCTCTTCAAATTACTCCATAAAATGTATGATAAATTTTTTTTATGCCATTCAGATGGGTTGGAAAAATTAGATCAAGAAGTAGTTCTTTAAAAGAAAAAATTAAAAAGGCAGATACTCATATTAAGATAATGATAATATTAGTAGGTAGGTTACGTTTTATTATTTTGTTTCATTTGATAGTCACATATGGGCCTCTATGAAAACCCATTTAGCGTTGGACAGAAAATTTAACACTGAATGATATTAAACTTGTAAGATAATCAGTATTTGACTTAAAAGACTCAATATAGTCAAAATACTCACTTAAGCTAGTGATCCGTGTAGTGAATATTCATTAGAATCTTCACAATTATATTGTTAAAACCTATCAATAGTAATCACATTTCCATGTTTGGAAAGAATTAAGGATATTCAGAGATGTATTTTTAGCTATTATCAAACAATTTTTTACTTCTATTTTCAACGCCTAAGATTACTCATGCTAGCGCTTGTTTTTCAGATTTATCAAAACAATCCCATAGTTTCATTTCAAAATCTGCTACTGGTAAAACTCTTTTAAGCTGGTGATGCTTCTAATTTGTAATCATTTTGATTGGCCTCACTTTGTTTTGGTGGGAGGATATGGAGAAATTGGAAGGGAAGAAAAGGAGTGATATAGAGATCACCATGTTTGCAATTTAGACCGTGGCGAGAAAATGTACGATTAAAATCGTTTCTCTTGGACCCCCATAAAACTCAGATTTTAGTGAGCTCTAGATCTCTCTATGTTGGATGGTTTTGTATGAATACTTCTCTTCCAACTCTTTCCATCATAAGACACTCCTACCTTACACAAAAGTATTTTAATTCATCTTTTCCTAGTATTTTGTTTTTCCTTATTGATTAGCGAGACCTCTTTCCCCCTTTCAAAATCAGTCCATTGAACATATTTTATGAGATAGAAGCTAGTGAAATGGAAGCGAATGAGGACAATGCAACACAATCATAAATAATCAATTTGTGGATGAGAAAATTACTCCGTTAGTTAAATCTTGTGCATAAAGGATATAAACACATGTCTATGGTAATCGTTCTCTTCATAGCAAAAGGACTCATATACAACATGAAACCATTTAGTTGACTTGGTCAAGTCCTAAACTTTCATGAAACATCATAGTCAATTGCGTTAGCACTTTTATGAATTCGCCCATGTTAAAATTCACACTGGCAAATCCTAGTTATCATGTAATAATTTCAAGCAAGATGACTAAATTGCACCTTTTGAAACATTTGGGGCTTCATTACATGGGTTGAAATGATTGCATTTGATAAATAAGGTTTCATAAACTCATTCCCATGGGACATCAGTCGTTGCATCACTAGTATCACTCAAACTTGCACGTCATGAGCTCACTTTATGCACAATAGCAAAGCTAGTGACTAAGCAGTTATTGAAATTGAAGGGATACATACTTCATTCCGTTCCCTTTGCATTTCTTCCAGATCATACTGGCGTTGCATGCACATGTCGATTTAGATGTGAAGAACTTCCAGGGTAAGACAGCTCAGGAAATCTTGCAAGATAGTGGGAAGAGTGCAGGCATTGAAGGATTAGTAAGATCTCCTACTTGCGACCTCTCTCTATCAAACAATGTTTTACTTCTATTTTCAACGCCTAAGATTACCTAGGCTTGTTTTTCCAGATTTATCAAAACAAGCCCCTAGTTTCATTTCAAAAGCTGCTAGTGGTAAAACTATTTTAAGCTCGTGATGCTTCCAATATGAGTTCATTTTGATTGGCCTAATACTGTTTTGGTCGGAGGATATAGGAAATTGAAAGGGAAAGAAAGGAGTAATATTAAGATCACCTTGCTTACAGTTTAGACAGTGGCAAAAAAATGTAAAATTAAAATCGTTTCCCTTCAGACCCCTACAAGACTCAGTTTCTAGCAAGCTCTAGATCTCTTTGAGTTGGATGGTTTTGGATGAATACTTCTCTTCCAACTCTTTCCATCGTGATACATTCCTACCTCACACAACAGTAACTTAATTCATCCTTTTCCAATATTCTGTTTTTCCTACTGATAAGCAAAATTTTTGTCCTCCTTTCGAAATCTGTCCATCAAAGATATTGTACAAGATAGAAGCTAGTGAAATGGAAGCTAACAAGAACAATACAACACAACCGTGTGGACAAAAAAGTTACTCTTCAATTAGTTGAATCTTATGCATAAAGGACATAAACACACATGTCTAAGGTAGTCTTTCTCTTCAGTGCAAATGGATTTTTGTGCAAAATGAAATTGATTCTTAATTCTTTCAATTGACTTGATCAAGTTCTAAATTTTTGTGGAAAATCTTGGTCAATCGGATTAGCATGTTTGTGGATTCACCTATGTTACTGTGACAGCCTCCTCTCTTGTCCCACATCGCCTAGGGAGGGAGGTCCTCTAACCTGTGTAACGTGTTTTAAAGTCGTGAGGGAAAAGACCGTGGCTGGGATGGCAGTTCGTCCGCGCCAGGGCGGGTGACCCAAAGCAGACAATATTACACAGTGGGGCCCGGGATGTTACAAGTGGTATCAGAGCCGACTCCCGACCGAGTGTGGGACCACAGCTCGAATGCTATTCTAACGCCCGTGGGGCCACAGCGAGGATGCTGTTCTGTTAAGAGGTGGAGAGTGTGACAGCCTCCTCTTTTGTCCCACATTGCCTAGGGAGGGAGGTCCTCTAACCTGTGTAACGCATTTTAAAGCCGTGAGGGAAAAGACCGTGGTTGGGATGTCGGTTCGTCCGCGTCAGGGCGGGTGGCCCAAAGCGGACAATATTACACAGTGGGGCCCGGAATGTTACAGTTACAACACACAGGACAATTCCTAACTATCACATAAATAATTTTGGGTAATATGACTAAATGGCACTTTTTGAAAACATATGGGATTTCATTACTTGGGTTAAAATGATGCATTTAATAAATAAGGTTTAGTAAATTTTTTTTTTTGATTACTTGAGTATCATAACTTTCGTATGGCATTTATTTGAGTGATATAACTTCTTCTTTTTTTCGATCACTTGAATCCTATATAAATTTTCAATCGATCACTTGAGTACCATAAAAAAAATTTTATTTATAAAAAGGCCCACTATAAGTGCCATACCTTGTTGGATTTTTGACACTTCCGTGAACATTTTTAAAAAGTCATGGCATTCAAATAATCGGTTAAAAGTAATGGCACTTATATGGATTTTTTTTTAGAAGTTATGATGCACAAGTGAACGAAAAAAAATTTGTCCCTTAAGTGAGTGCCGTAAAAAAGTTATCTTGTTCAAAATAGTAAAGCTAGTGACAAAGCAGGAGTTATAATTCAAGGGATATACACTTCATTTTGTGCCTTTTGCATTTCTTCCAGATCGGAAAGTGGACAGTTGAGAATTTCAAAATAAATGTGAAGAAGACAGCTATGAAAATCTTCCGAAATGGACGCGAAGGAAGACCGCCTACTCCCGCCCTCTCTCTATCAGAGTTATTAAGCATGGAATTAACTATCTTTGAGAGGCTCGCATCTTTGTTCATCGTCCGAGATGAATCCGCTCGCAATATAGTCCTTGCAGTGGCCACTTTAATTGCGACTGCCACTTACCAAGCCGCACTCAGTCCTCCAGGAGGATACTGGGAGGATAACTCTCCAAATCATCCAGCCAAGTCCACTGTCGTTACTGCCAATTCCAGCGCCATTGCTGTTGAAAAACCACATGAAGCCGGAAACTCTATCCTGACTGGCTCGAAACTATACTGGTTCATGGTCCCCAACAGTACGGTTTTCATGGCCTCCCTCATCACGATCTGGATCACCGCTATTCCCCTAGTGGCTCACACTCGGACGGTTCACCTTTTAACTTTTCTCATCGCTTATGCCTTCTTTGTTACCCTTAGAATCGAATTGCCGAAACCCGATCGTGTCGCAGGAGCGGCAATTTACCTGAGCTATCTGCTTCCCACGTTTGCGTTCGCATATTACTTTTTGATGAAGTACTCCACATACCCACGCCAACTCAAAAAGTTTGCCACAGGGAGACGCGTCGGCAACTTCCTCAAATTGAAGGATCGGAAATAGTTGGCGAGTATTATTTACTCTAAAGTACTCTTCTCACGTGTGGAATAAAATCTATGTTTCTAGTCTTGAGGTTGTCAAGAACTAGACTCTTTCTTATTTGTTGCATGTAATGAACTCATCTTTTAATAAATTGATCCCAATAGGCCTTTACTCTTTGCTCGAAGCCGAGACTTTGAATAGCTTTATTTTCCTTATTTAACTTCGATGCAGTGGAAACAAAAAGCACTGAGTTACAACTCGCAAACATGAATGCTCGAAGTGTACACGCACAAAATGCATTTAGGTTTTTTATTTTTAGAAAGAGGCAAACTGCATGATTCTGTAAAACATAACAAGTTAATACAGTTGCAACCCCCCTAAGGGTTATTACTAGATAAAGTAACCGAGAATATAACAAAAGCCAAGCTAAACCTTAAAAACCAACTCGATCCTATGGTATCAACTATATATAAAATGTTAAAATGGTAGAAATAATAAACTCATACATTATATTAGTAAGTAAATATCCTTAGCCTACTTACGTAAAGAAGGAAAGATCAGATTTCACTATACTAAATTCATCAAGTAAAAGACGTAAATCCAAACTTAAGGCATCCGGCATCATTCTCCTATTATTAGAAATAAAAGCTCAATCTTAAGTTTTAGAAATGTCGGACTATCTAATAAAGCATGTGTTAAAATCCTCTAGAATTTGTAACCATATCTACAGAATCAATCAAAATTTCATCCTTTAAGAAAAGATCGCAACCAAACACGATCGATTCATCAATTGATTTTTCCAATTGCCTGTCATAATAAAATAAAATTTTGTTCTTCTGTCCATCTTTCCATTTTCTATCGCTACCAATTTCTCCGCTCAAATCTCATTTGTATCCAAATTTCAGATCAACACGGGAGGGGCTTTTCTCTTAAATTTTCTCTCCATCGTCATGGAAGACATACTCCCCTGAGATTCTTCCTCAAGCTCAAAATCCCCCAAATCCTCTAGTTCTTAAAGATGGAATTCAAAAACTTCCACTTCTAGTTCTTGAGGCTCAACGACAGGCTTATCAACGACAATTATAGAAGCGTCAGATGTTTTTTGGTTGTTGTTATTGAGGATGACATGAATTTGGCTTGCTCAGCTCGATCATCAATATATGAAAATCGCCACCTTAACAGATTTCACATTTTATGTCACGTTCTAATCGGGGCTTCACCTGCTTTTTATCCCCTTAACCTGCACTTGGTCCCACAAAAATAAAAAGCATCTCCCTTCAATCTACAAGCTAAGAGGTTTTTGCTTGAAGATGATCTACATCTGCAAGAAAACCTTTCAGGGTTAAAAAAATCCATTAAATAAGGAACCCTGCAGGGAATTCATGGAACTCTCTGAGGCAATGGAAATGGTCACAATTCTTGGCGGTGATCTCCATGACAGGCTCCACCATGTCGACCTTCGGTCTGTCATAATAATTTCACCCATCACATCCACGCCTTTTGTAGCGACCAACATACTGTTTATGCCCGTCGAACTCTTCGAAATCCTTTCCGCTCGAACATGAAGCCTTTGGATAAACAGGACATCCCATTACCTTGGACCGCTGAAATTGGTTCATCGAATGGTTGGCCCTCGGCTCAATTTTCTCACGGCACTCTTTCGTTGTCCCCACCTAGATTTCTCTCCAGCCCCAGAACTCAAAGTCAGTTCGCAACGGTGTCCACAGTCAACCGCATCAAGCCGAATTGCTGCTTCAGGTTTTGTTGAGATGCTCGCCATCAAAGCCCGTGCTCCGATCTTTGTCAATGAGACAGTTCTCACAACTGTCGTTGTTACCAAACACTTCGTTCCCACGATCTTCCAGGTATTAATATCAACCCACACAAGCAAGCCCAGAGCATCCATGCACGAAGGGCCTAGAGAGAAATCTCCTGATGCCTGCACTGTGGTCATGACGGTGGTTTCGTAGGCAATGGGAGAAGATAAGAAGCGGCAGTGAAGGTTTGAACCTTGAACGTGTGCCCCTCTTCCCCCTCTCTCCCGATCGAATCACAGTCTTCCCCCTCTCCCCATGGCAGGTTGAAAGCACCTATGCGCATGATAAACACAGAAGAGCGAGAGATAGAGAGATTTTTTAATGCGAGATCCAACGTCACATTGATGAAAAACTTGACTCTAGTTTACACCCCTCTATAATGTCTAATTTTAGTGTTAATGATATTTAAATTTTCACCGCTGCACCACGTGTTTATTAGGTTGAGAAATGATTGCGTGACAGTTTTTAATGTAATGTGAAAATAACGGTCTATTCTGGATCACAAAAAATCAAATCACAAATAATTATTAATTGCCATGAGACCCACTTCTTTAAGAATTTATAGCTCACAATAAATTATTATCCTCATAGTACCCAAAGAGCTGTTATGCAAGTAAAGCCCTATTAAATCATACCAAGTTATATCCCATGAAATTAAATGATGATTAAGCATGTCCATATGCTTTGAGCCGTCATCTCTCTTCTCTCTCTCGCGCCTATTGATGTAGCGGCTCCCTATAGGTATGTCTATTCCATAGAATAAGAGCATCTCAGTTGGTGACCCTACAACTTCACTTCCCTTTGCTAGTGTTTGAATAGGGTCGGTTACTGGTGTCACACCCCAAAACTACAAGGAATGGGGATGACATGGCCAACCTTCCATGAATTATGTATATCTCAAGCTATATATATATACATATCAGATAACTAACAAGTTTGTTGCAACATTAGAGTTTCTATAATCCACCAAAAAGAAATATACATTTAAAACTCAACCAGTCCAACCACTAGCAAAGATTATATACACCACTTTCTTAAACCATACTCAAAATAGAACTCCCAAAAGTTTTCCAAAAGCGCTCTCGTCTTACTAGTTGCTAACCTTGGGACCTGAAAACATGGAAGATGAATGTAATAAGCAACCATAGCTCAGTGAGTAGTATATATCATAAAAGCATATCAAGCTTCCATATTACACATTTAAAACTCAAGGCACGACTCATTATCGCCAAAGAAAATATGATAACTTGCAAGAACAAAATGTATTAAATGTTACCTCAACCTAGCTATATCAAATAGCCAAATTTTCCATTCATCCATAATAACAAAACCAGCATGAACTCATCCTATCTCATATCAATGGTTCATTCCACACTCAATATCCAAACTCAAGGCCCTAGAGGTGACTCCCACGAAATTGCGTTATCGTGTAGCACTTAGCCCTCGACCACATATAGCAATAGTACAAGGCCCTAGAGGTGGCTCCCACGAAATTACATTATCATGTAGCATTTAGTCCTTTATTATGCATGTCAGTAGTACAAGGCCCTAGAGGTGACTCCCATGTGACTCAAGTCGCCATGTAGCACTTAGCCCTTGACTACAAGGCTCTAGAGGTGACTCACACGAAATTTCGTTGTCGTGTAGCACTTAGTCCTTTACTACCACACATTTGATTTCCTCAACACAACACATATCATGTTTCAATAGTCATCACATAACCACATAAATCGATTATACCAAAACAACATACATAACCCTTCAAGAGAGATTTGTCGAATCATCTCACAATAACTCAAAATTACCGAGTACTATATCCATCAATATATAACAAATAGGTCCTCATTTCCTCACAAGTATATGTCGGTTAATCTTACCTTAGTACATGAGTTACACAAAATCAAAGATGACATTAGTACTACTCACCTGGGGATGCCCCAAAATCAAATAACGTGTGTGTTATTTGATCCTTTGATCTCGCGATCCTACCAAATGAGCGAGAATCAACATTAAGTTTTGGTAGCACGCCACATCAACCATGAAACGGCTATATTATGTCTAAATGTTAACAAAATGATTCCTATGCGCTAATAAATCGCATACCCAAAATAATTATTCAAGCCGTTTGTAACACGACACTTGAGTGTAAAACATAGTTACACTATAACTTTCTCTATTGAACCCCATTATTAACATACTTATAGTCAATAGAGAGCCCTTCCATCATACTACAATAATCCCAACTTGACCGTCCCAAAATCAAATCGAAAATTAACAAAATAAGGGCTCGAAACTGCTGGACGCACACTGTTCACTGTGCGCGGGAAACTTTAAAATTTTGTTTCGAGCAAACTGTAAGTTCAAATCACGATCCGTAAAATCCCACAGCTCCACAACACCCTAAAATATCATTTCTAAAAAAATACGCAGCTCAACGACTCCAAAATTGGACTTCGCCGCTTTATTTTCCAAATATTTTGAATTGGAGCCCTAAACCCGTAAATTACTTCGATTGGACGAATAATGGGCCTAATCTCTTACCAGGTGCTGCGTTATAAAGTTGAGCCAGCTTGGTGAGGCATCCGTGTATGCACGTGCCAAAACCCTTTCTTTTTTCCCCCTTCTTCTTCTTCTTCTTTTCTTTTTCTCTCCTTTTTGGTCGAGGGAGCTCTCTGCTGTCCCTTTTTAACCGAGCCCTCCCCTCCCTTCCTTTTTATTTTTTTGACTTTTCAACTTATCTTTCTTTTTCTTCTTTTGGGCCCCACTAGCCAAATATTACATTGTACCCTCCTAAAAAAAATTTCGTCCTCGAAATTTACATGTATTTCAATCATGAAACAAGTAAGGATATTTGTGTCTTGCCTCATCCTCAAGTTCCCAAGTAGCCTCTCTCTCAGTATGATTTTTCCATTGTATCTTCACATAAGGAATAGTTCGCCATCACAACACCTGATCCTTCTTATCAACAATGCGAATAGGCTGCTCCTCATATGTCAATTTCTCCTGTAATCTCAATGGGGGTAAAGTCTAGCACATGCTCGGGATTTGGCACATATTTCTGCAACAAAGAAACATGGAACACATTATGGACACCTGATAGCGCTGGTGGTAAAGCCAATTTATAAGCGACTTCACCAATTTTCTCTAAGATCAAGAATGGTCCCACATACCTTGGACTTAACTTCCCACGTGTGTCAAATCTCAATACACCCTTCGTAGGAGAAACTTTTAAGAATACGTGATCCCCAACACTAAATTCTAAAAGACCGCATAGCTTTTCTGACGACTTTGAGCCGTTCTGAGGCGTTCCCGAATTAGCCTAACTTTCTCTGCTGATTGTTGAATGAATTCAGGGCCAGTTAGTCTTTTCTCACCAACATCATCCCAACAAATAGGACTTCTACATTTCCGGCCATATAAAGCTTCAAACGGTGCCATTTTAATGCTAGAGTGATAACTGTTGTTATAAGAAAATTCTGCCAAATGTAGATGTTCATCCCAAGAACCAACAAAGTCAATGATGCATGATCTCAACATATCCTCTAATGTCTGGATTGTTCTCTCTGACTGTCCATCTGTTTGTGGATGAAAAGCTGTACTCAAGTTGAGTTTCGTGCCCAATGCTCCTTGCAAACTCTTCCAAAAGTTAGACACGAATATGGGATCCTTGTCAGAAACAATGCTTACTGGAACTCCATGAAGCTTCTATCATTAACATATCGCTTTGCCATATCTTCCATTGAAAGGACAAATCGATATGACAAAAAATGAGCGGACTTAGTCAATCGGTCAACAATCACCCATATAGCATTCTTACCACTTGGCGTCTCGGTAGACCAACTACAAAGTCCATGGTGACATGTTCCCACTTCCATTTAGGTACTTCTAGAGGTTGTAATTGTCCACCTGGTTTCTAATGCTCAATTTTCACTTGTTGGCAAACTAGACATTGATCAACAAATTTTACAATATCATTTTTCATGTTGACCCACCAAAAGTTTTCTCTCAAGTCTCTATACATTTTAGTGCTTCCGGGATGAATTGAAAATCTAGTGCTGTGAGCTTCCTGTAGGATCTCCTTTTTCAGCTTTGAGTCCCTTGGAACACATAGTCGACCACGAAACCTCAAGGATCCATCTACGTGTAAACTGAAATCCGCTTGCCTTCCAACTTCCACACCTTCTCTAAATTTTTGTAATTGTGGATCTTCATTCTGTTTAGCCTTAATTCTGTCAATCAACATAGGTTGTACTTGAAGGTTAGCTAATTGAGCACCAAGCTGACGTACTCCGAGTCTAATTTCCGCATATCTTCAAGGATGGGTTTCTGAGAAGTGAGCAAAGTTGCCATATTTCCAAAGGATTTACGACTCAAAGCATCCGCTACCACATTAGCCTTACCCGGATGGTAATTAATGGACAAGTCATAATCCTTCAAAAACTCTAGCCATCTTCTTTGCCTCATGTTTAGTTCTTTATGAGTAAATATATACTTTAGACTCTTGTGATCGGTAAAGACTTCACATTTTTCACCATACAAATAGTGCCGCCATATCTTCAAGGCAAATACAACTGCTGCTAACTCCAAATCATGAGTGGGGTAGTTCTTCTCATATAATTTCAATTGTCTAGAAGCGTAGGCAATAACTTTGCCATCTTGCATAAGAACACAACCCAAACCTTCTTTGGATGCGTCGTAGTAGATTATGAAGCCGCCACTTCCTGAAGGTAAAGTTAGAATAGGAGCCGATACCAGCCATCTCTTTAACTCTTGAAAACTGCGCTCACATTGGTCTGACCATTCAAATTTAACTTTCTTCTGAGTTAGACGGGTAAGTGGACCAGCAATCTTTGAGAATCCCTCTACAAATCGCCTATAGTAGCCAGCTAGCTCAAGGAAACTTCTCACTTCTGTAACATTAGTTGGTTTATTCCACTTAACAACTGCTTCAACCTTCTTTGGATCCACTAATATGCCATCCTTCGAGATCACATGACCCAAGAATTCTATATGATCAAGCCAGAAATCACACTTACTAAATTTGGCATACAACTTCTTTTCATACAAAGTCTGCAAGACAAACCTCAAGTGTTGTTCATGTTTTTCTAAACTTTTTGAATACACTAGGATGTCATCAATGAACACCACAATAAATTTGTCTAGATATTCTTTGAACACCCTGTTCATCAAGTCCATGAAGGCATTGGGCGCATTTGTTAATCCAAAAGGCATGACAATAAATTCATAATGGCCATACCTTGTTCTAAAAGCAATTTTAGGCACATCATCTATTTTTATCTTCAACTGATGATATCCAGAACGAAGGTCGATCTTGGAGAATATCTGAGCTCCCTGAAGTTGATCAAATAAATTATCAGTCCGAGGCAAAGGATAATTATTTTTGACCGTTACCTTATTAAGCTCTCGGTAATCTATGCAAAGTCGCATACTACCATCTTTCTTTTTCACAAATAGAACAGGAGCTCCCCAAGGCGAAACACTGAGTCTGATGAAACCCTTATCCAAAAGATCTTGCAGCTGCGTTTTTAATTCTTTCAATTCAGCGCGTGCCATCCGATATGGTGCCTTAGAGATTGGTGTTGAACCGGGCATCAATTCAGTACAAAACTCCATTTCTCTATCAGGAGGCAAACTTGGTAAATCTTCAAGAAACACATTTGGAAAGTCTCTAACAACAGGAATATTCTCCAACTTCCCTATAACATTACTTGTGTCTTTTACACAAGCTAAATAACCATAACAACTTTTTCTCAAAAGTTTCTTCGCTTGTAAAGCTGAGATCAACATTGGAAAAGTGTCTTGACAACCTCCCGAAAAAGAGAATTCGAGTTGATTTGGAAGTCTAAAGATCACTTTCTTTGAAAAACAGTCAACAATAGCACGATATGTAGATAACCAATCCATCCCTATAATAAAATCGAAGTCTCGAATATTTAACTCTACTAGATCCACAGGCATTTCAACATTATTAATCCGAAGCATACATCTTTTGAACACATGATGAGCAGCTAAGAAATCACCAGTAGGAGTATCAACATGCAATTTACACTCAAGAGGTTCAGGTAACACATCAAGCTTCTTTGCAAATTCAGTTGAAATAAATGAATGCGTAGCACCAGAATCAAATAACGCATAAGCACGTTGTGAGGTAATAGAAATATCACCCGCAACAATTGCGTTAGACGCCTCCGTATCTTCCTTCGTCATCGCAAAAACTTTCCCACTTGCATTTTGTTTTTGTGGGTTCCCTTGGGGCCTACCAATGGAAGGAGCATTCCTCTGCATAGAACAATTGCGTGCGATGTGTCCTAGCTGTCCACACATATAACATATCCTACCATCCGTAGGATTGTTCCTCTTCGTGGGGCAATCACGTGCCATGTGATCCATTTTTCCGCAAACAAAACATGCTCCTAATTTACGATAACAACGACCGCCATGAAGTTTTCCACAAGTAGCACAAGGGCTTTGACCACTTTGATTCCGAGACCTATCTAGCCAATTGAAATCTCTTTGCTTCCCGTTATCACTAGTACGATTGTTCTGGAAATCGGTGGGCTTAAATCTCTTGTGTTGAGGTGCTCCTTGCGTGCCACGCTCCAAAATGTCTTGCTCGACCCTAATTGCTCGATTCAAAACATCTTTGTACGATGTTAGTTCAAATGGTACGAGTATAGTACAAATATCCAGTCGGAGTCCATGCTGAAAGTGTTCACCCCTACGCCTTTCATTGGCCGCAAAACCATCCTCAAATTTACTTAACCGATTAAAGCGGGTCCCATACTCCATAACTGTTAAGCTACCTTGAGATATATTGACAAAGTCGCTTCTCATCTTCGCTTGAAAAGATTCTGGAAAGAATTGGGCGTTAAAAGCCTCAGTGAAGTCCTTCCATGAAATGATCGCATCATTATCTCCGAGAGCCGGTCTAGTTCCTTCCCACCAGCTAATAGCTTCGCCTTCTAAGCATCGAGTGGAAAAGTTGACCTTTTGGTCATCACGAACATTTTCAGCTCTAAAAACCCCCTCCATGTTTCTAATCCAATCATCAACCTTGAGAGGATCCAACTTCCCATCAAACTTAGGTGGATCCGCCTTTCTGAATTGGGCGAAGGTGCATGAGCCAGGTACTCCACCTTCACTTAATTCTTTCGCTTGACGATACCAGTGAATCATCGCTTGCGTGAACTCAGTCGGAGGAACCGGCTCTTGGGACTCTTCCCTAGCTTCATCCAAATCATGACTCCCATCAAATCGGTCCTCTAGTCTCCTCCTTAAAACTGCCCCTCGAGAAGCTTGAGGCTCATCTCTAGTATTAGGGGTAGCGACTCGCTTGCCTTTGCTGTTTCTACGAAGTGAGGCAAGTGTCTCTGAGTCGGTACGCATAATCACTTGGACTCAAGAATAAGATTACACCTTAGTATAAAAAAGGTTAGCACATTAAAACCTATTTCACAATCTCCCAACGTCCCATATCTCTACCTAGGAAGATCAAAACTTAGGCTCTGATACCAAAAAATGTCACACCCCAAAACTACAAGGAATGGGGATGACATGGCCAACCTTCCATGAATTATGTATATCTCAAGCTATATATATACATATCAGATAACTAACAAGTTTGTTGCAACATTAGAGTTTCTATAATCCACCAAAAAGAAATATACGTTTAAAACTCAACCAGTCCAACCACTAGCAAAGATTATATACACCACTTTCTTAAACCATACTCAAAATAGAACTCCCAAAAGTTTTCCAAAAGCGCTCTCGTCTTACTAGTTGCTAACCCCGGGACCTGAAAACATGGAAGATGAATGGAATAAGCAACCATAGCTCAGTGAGTAGTATATATCATAAAAGCATATCAAGCTTCCACATTACACATTTAAAACTCAAGGCACGACTCATTATCGCCAAACAAAATATAACAACTTGCAAGAACAAAATGTGTTAAATGTTACCTCAACCTAGCTATATCAAATAGCCAAATTTTCCATTCATCCATAATAACAAAACCAGCATGAACTCATCCTATCTCATATCAATGGTTCATTCCACACTCAATATCCAAACTCAATATCCAAACTCAAGGCCCTAGAGGTGACTCCCACGAAATTGCGTTATCGTGTAGCACTTAGCCCTCGACCACATATAGCAATAGTGCAAGGCCCTAGAGGTGGCTCCCACGAAATTACGTTATCATGTAGCACTTAGTCCTTTACTATGCATGTCAGTAGTACAAGGCCCTAGAGGTGACTCCCATGTGACTCAAGTCGCCATGTAGCACTTAGCCCTTGACTACAAGGCTCTAGAGGTGACTCACACGAAATTTCGTTGTCGTGCAACACTTAGTCCTTTACTACCACACATTTGATTTCCTCAACACAACACATATTATGTTTCAATAGTCATCACATAACCACATAAATCGATTATACCAAAACAGCATACATAACCCTTCAAGAGAGATTTGTCGAATCATCTCACAATAACTCAAAATTACCGAGCACTATATCCATCAATATATAACAAATAGGTCCTCATTTCCTCACAAGTATATGTCGGTTAATCTTACCTTAATACATGAGTTACACAAAACCAAAGATGACATTAGTACTACTCACCTAAGGATGCCCCAAAATCAAATAACACGTGTGTTATTTGATCCTTCGATCTCGCGATCCTACCAAATGAGCGAGAATCAACATTAAGTTTTGGTAGCACGCCACATCAACCACGAAACGGCTATATTATGTCTAAATGTTAACAAAACGATTCCTATGCGCTAATAAATCGCATACCCAAAATAATTATTCAAGCCGTTTGTAACACGACACTTGAGTGTAAAACTTAGTTACACTATAACTTTCTCTATCGAACCCCGTTATTAACATACTTATAGTCAATAGAGAGCCCTTCCATCATACTACAATAATCCCAACTTGACCGTCCCAAAATCAAACCGAAAATTAACAAAATAAGGGCTCGAAACTGCTGGACGCACACTGTTTACTGTGCGCAGGAAACTTCAAAGTTTTGTTTCGAGCAAACCGTAAGTTCAAATCACGATCCGTAAAATCCCACGGCTCCACAACACCCTAAACTATCATTTCTAAAGAAATACGCAGCTCAACAACTCCAAAATTGGACTTCGCCGCTCTATTTTCCAAATATTTCGAATTGGAGCCCTAAACCCGTAAATTACTTCGATTGGACGAATAATGGGCCTAATCTCTTACTGGGTGCTGCGTTATAAAGTCGAGCTGGCTTGGCGAGGCATCCGTGGTATGCACGTGCCAAAAACCCTTTCTTCTTTTCCCCTTCTTCTTCTTCTTCTTCTTCTTCTTCTTCTTCTTCTTCTTCTTCTCTCCTTTTTGGTCGAGGGAGCTCTCTGCTGTCCCTTTTTAACCGAGCCCTCCCCTCCCTTCCTTTTTATTTTTTTGACTTTTCAACTTATCTTTCTTTTTCTTCTTTTGGGCCCCACCAGCCAAATATTACAACTGGAGCCTATAGGGACAGGGCAAGCATGGTTATTGTTTTTGAACGATCTTGGGCAATACTTGATTCATTCCCTCCTCGCGCATCACTACACTCAGAAATATATTGTCTTTCATTTCTAGAAGATTCATAGCTCAAATTCTAAGGAGCATTCTACTAGTCTTAAGTTTTCGGTGCTCAATTGACTTGAGTGAAATCAAATTTGGTTGGCAATAACTCTAAACATTACCTACTCTAGCTAGGTGATACACGCGCAAGTCCACAAACATATAGAATTCGTTCTCTGACCTAACATTTGTAACTTCCCCACCCACAAACCCTTTAATTTGGCTTTCTCTTGGTATTCATAAGTAGCCCGTTACGAGCTTATATCGACCCAAATATATGCACATATTTCAGTATGACAATTTGTTTAATATTTATCTACGCCAGCATCATTTGAAAAAAAACAGTATCATAATAAGACAAAAAAAAAAAATCTGCCTCGAAATGGATGATTTCTAACGACGACCTGAAGAATCTCTCTCGGAAATGCATATGGCGTGGACCATGATGCTTGTGAACACGAACATAGAAAATGCTTTTTTGATGCGGGAAAGCTGAATATGAAAAAGTAGTCCAGTGGAATCAGCAAACAAACCCCGTTTCCTCTTCTTTTACGATCTGTAAAGTTTACTAGTGACCCCAAAAAAAATAAAGAAGGAGAAAAGGAGGTTAATAAAACTATGAACAGACATATTATATTGTAATTAGGTACTATCATAAGTCGGCTTTTGTGTGCCAAACTAAATCTATTTCTACCATTTTAATTTGAAATAAATCATCTACGTCATGATCAAGGAAATATAAGAGATATATTTGTGGTGCTCGCACAGACAACATCAAATTGGCTTTGCCTAAGGACTTTATGTCGTCTTTTTGTTAGCTATCAATAATACAAGGCCTATAGATGATCTTAATGGGTACTCCCATTTTCATTAAACTAGATCCCGAGTTTCGTAAGTAGTCAAGATTTTTCTTTTTTATTTTTACTTTTTATTGGAGATAAATCAGTAGTCAAGACTGAAGATGCTTTTAATTAGTCAAGTATGCAAAGTAGATTACCTTTTGTGTCTCCAAAACGGGAGAAAGACATGGTAACACATCCATTGTATACATAATAGCATAGTAAAAATACAAAGAGGAGCTGACATATTGCAAGACTAACGCCAAAACCAAAAGAGAATACAAGAAGTAGTTTGTCTTGTAAATGACGTAGATATACAAAACTCAATTTCAGTCTCGTGTCATCCTTGGGCTTTTATAATTCTCGGGCCTTCAGAGCATTCGGAAAAAGGAAAGAGAAAATGGAAGCTTTTGCATGTGGTTCCACATGCATTCCTTTTTTCAATTCATAGGTCAATTAATAATTGATTGTTTGATTACCTTATCTTATTTTATTTACACAAAGGCAGACGGATATTTCGAATACAATATGCTAAAAGACAAAAGGTATAAGGGTTTTTACATGGTATGAACACTAATTTAAATTAATAGAAGAAGTTATTCTCTCTATCCGTCAGGGATAGCTTTTTCTCTTGCGCATGCAGAGCTTCCTTCTTCGGTTCAATGGCATCTTAAACCCTAATCTTCTTGTTTCATCTGGTTTTCCTCGATGGATTCTCTTTTCTATCAGCTGTTATTCTCGGTGCCTGTCCGTACTTTGTAATCTTTCTGCCTCCAGCTCTTGCTCTGCTCTGCTCCTTTGCCTCTCCTTCTCTACCTTTCACCTCTGCTTCGCTATGCTTCTCTCTCTCCGGACTCTCATTAGGTTGCTTGCATGTGTGATGCTGTTCCTCCTTTGGGTTTATCGGCTGTTCTATCTGGTCTTTCTCGCATACCCAAGCTTTCCTAGTTGCTGATTTTCTCTCCGATTGTCTGGTTTTGCTCCTTACTCTATCTAGAGTAGATATGGCACATGCAGATGAAGCCAATTCCCCTTGTTTGGCTGCCCTGTGTAAGCGCTTGGGAAGATTGTGCTCACCTCACGATTTGGAAGTCTGGAACGATGTGCCTACTCCTGCGAAATTGAATGAGTGCCATTCGTTGATTCTCCTATAAACTTCCAGGCTTTCCAGAGTATTATGAAAAGGGTTTGGCGTACATAACAGGTGGACATCTCTCAGAGAGATGATGGTCTCTATGCGGCGAAATTTAAATTACATTCTGATAAACGGAGGATTTTAGAGGGGGGACCTTGGGTCTTTTCTAGTCGATTGGTGGTCTTTAAGGCTTGGATTCCCAACACACCGCTGCATTGCTATGATTTCTCAACTTGCACTTTTTGGGTGCAAGTGTTTGGCCTTCCCCTGGAATTGTGCACAGAACAGCTTATTAGAAAAGCAGTTATGACAGTTGGGAAAGTTTTGGAATTTAGGGCCAATGGTCAAGACATGTTTACCATGAGATCAGGGCGTGCGTGCGTTGAAATTGACTTTCAGCATCCTCTGCAGACAGGTTGTTTGATTAGAATTAATAATAAGACTATTTGGTTGGATTTTAGGTATGAACGTCTTGCCCATTACTGTTATCTATGTGGGAAGTTGGGGCATTATGCTACCTCATGTACCGATAAACCTGTTGATGTTGATGTGTTAACTAGGGAGGACAAGTTGCCGTATGGACAATGGTTGCGCGTTGAGCTTAAGGAACATAGTCCATACTGGAAACTTTATTATGAAATGACAGAGATGGAGGACATAGTGGAAGAAGTGGTACCTGAAACTCCCCCTATAGTTGCTCAACCCCTTCCTTTATTGCCGCCAATTCCTACCTCTGAAGCCTCTCCCTTGTTGCAGCCTTTGGTGACTGATATTCCTCCTGCATCACATCCTCTGGCTCCTCTAGCGCTGGTGTCCTCACATCTGGGTAGAGGTTCTCACACTGCTTTGATTCCTGCATCAGCAAAGCAGAACGGTATTCAGTTTAATACAAGCAGTGTCACTCAGGACAAAAGGCTGAAGAGCTCTCGCCATACAACGAAAGTTGGCCATGTTAAGAAACTTAAGAGGTATAACCCATATGATATGCACAGTGCAGCACCAGATGATCTGGATGAATCTTTACTATTGGACACTCCCATTGAGTAAGCTCTTGGAGATGGAAGTTGGGCATGGGTGGCTGGCCCTCAACAGCTCCCTTGTCACAAATGAAAATGATCAGTTGGAACTCTCAGGGTATTGAACTGTCAAGGTTTGAGCAATACACTGAGAGTTCAAGCACTAAAGGCCCTGGTAGTTAAGGAAAAACCTGATCTCTTATTTTTTATGGAAACTAAAAATTGCGAGGCTGTCCTTAGTTAGTTGCATATTCAGTTGCGTTATTTGCATATGCGTGTTTACAACCCGGTTGGTTTGGCAGGGGATTTAGCAGTTTTATGGAATGATTATGTTTCTCTTTCCTTTATGTGTTCAACTCCGAATTACTTCGATATGATTGTACAGATGAAATAGAAAGCATTACCTGGCGCCTCACGTGTCTTCATGCCCCTACTGTCGTAACGACTCGGGCCCCACTATGTGATATTGTCCGCTTTGGACACTGAGTTCTCATGGCTTTAAAACGCGTCACATAGGTTAGAGGGGCCCAAGCCATTATAAACTGGCCTAGGACTCCCTCCCTAGGTGATGTGGGATAGGGACCCCTTCCTTGCGCACGTCCGGGGACCGAGGCGCGGATGCACCACCATACCTCCTCCCTGCGCACCGCCGCTCGGGCCGTCACACTCTCCCCTCCTTGGGAGCACAGCGGCCTCGCTATGGTCCCACACGCGGTCGGAAGTCGGCTCTGATACCATTTGTATCGACCCGGGCCCCACTGTGTGATATTGTCTGCTTTGGATACTGAGTCCTCATGGCTTTAAAAAGTGTCACACAGGTTAGAGGGGCCCAAGCCATTATAAACTGGCCCAGGACTCCCTCCCTAGGCGATGTGGGACAGGGACCCTTTCCTTGTGCACGTCCGGGGACCGAGGCGTGAACGCATCGCCATACCTCCTCCCCGAGCGGCAATTTATAATGACTTGGGCCCCTCTAACCTGTGTGACGCGTTTTAAAACCGTGAGGACTCAGTGTCCAAAGCGGACAATATCACACAGTAGGGCCCAGGTCATTACAGCTGTTGCTCATCTGAGACTTGAGGTTTGGCAGGATCTCATTAACATCAGCCTTGCAAATACTCTTCCTTGGGCCTACATCGGTGATTTCAATGAGATTCTTTTTCACTGGGAAAAACACGAAGGTAGACCAGTTGATTTTAATCGGTTGGCTTCTTTTCAATCTGTTCTCAATGACTGTTCTTTAATGCCTATTGAAGCTAAGGGTTGTGCGTTTACGTAGATAAACAATCGTCAGGGGGATGAGTTAATAAAGGAGTGTCTAGATCGAGCCTTATGCTCACTGGATTGGAGATTACGTTTTCTTCGGGCTGAGGTTTATGCTTTACCTGCTGTTGGTTCTGACCATAGTCCTCTTATCCTTAACACTTCACCAGTGGTTGGTTCTAGACAACACTACTTTAAGTATGAATCTTATTGGAATCAGGATGTGGAGTGTCGGGATATTATTAATACTTCCTGGAATTCTGTTCGCAGCATGAATGCATCTTTCAATCTTAAGATTCAAGCAGTTTCTTATGCTTTAACAAAGTGGAGTCGCTCTAAATTCTCTAATAATAGACTTAGGGCTAATGATTTGCAGCTCCAGCTGCAGCACCTTACTAATCAACATAATGTCTTTTATGATCATGTTGAGGTTAAAGCTTTGAAGGAACAACTGCAGAGGGTGTGGAGTCATGAAGAACAATATTGGGCTATCTGTTTCAGACTTAATTGGCTGAAATGGGGAGACAAGAACACCAGTTTTTTTTTCATGCAACAACTGTTCAGCGTCGTCAGCGCAATCGTATTACTATGCTTAAGAATGACGATAACTTTTGGGTGCAGGATCCTACAAGAATAAAGGAGATGGTGACAAATTTTTTCTCACGCTTATATACCTCAGCAGGATGTCGCAATTATGCTCCTATCTTAGATTAGTGCACTCCTTTGGTAACACAGGAGATGAATACTAGTTTAACTGCTGTTGTTACCCTGGAAGAGGTACAGTAGGCAACCTTTCAATTAGGAGTAGCCAAAGCTCCGGGCCCTGATGGTCTTAATGGTTTATTTTATCAGACGCACTAGGACATTATTAAATCTAACCTCTTTGAAGTTGTTAATGACTTCTTTACTACTGGTGTTATGCCATATTCTTTAAACAGAACTTTGATAGCTTTGATTCCTAAGATTCCTCACCCAGAAAGCCTTAATCAGTATCGTCCTATCAGTCTGTGCAATTATGCTTATAAAGTCATATCTAAAATCATTGCAAATCGTTTAAAACCCATCCTACCAGACCTTATCTCAGAGGAACAGTCTGCTTTTGTGGGGGGTAGACAAATTCAAGATAATGTTTTACTTGTCCAAGAAGTTCTACACTAGCTTTGAATCAAGAAAGGAAGGTGTACTTACCAAGCAGTTCTGAAAGTGGATATGAGGAAAACGTATGACAGGGTTGAATGGGATTTTCTCCAATATTATCTCCTTAAACTGGGTTTTCATCCTACTTGGGTGAAGTGGACTATGCAATGTATTTCGACTCAATCATCCTGTGTTAAACTGAATGGAGAACATCTGACCTATTTCTACCCTTCTAGAGGTCTTAGACAGGGTGATCCTCTCTCCCCTTATCTGTTTATTCTGTTGGCTAATATCCTTTCTACACTTATTAAGAAAGCTGTCGACTTGGAACATCTTAAAGGTATTAAACTTAACAGGTGGTGCCCTTCTTTAACTCATTTGTTTTTTGCGGATCATGCCATATTCTTTCTTGATGGTACTATCAATAAATGCCAGAATCTATCGAATATATTACAGCAGTATTGTCTAGCAACAGGGCAGTAAATTAATCGTAATAAATTTGGTATCTACTTTGGAAAAGATTGCCCAGTTAGTTTGCAGTAGAATTTGGCTTCGGAGCTCCGAGTTCCTATTCTGTACAAATGTAGAAAATACTTAGGGATCCCTTCTGATTGGGGTAGTTCGAAAAAAGACATGTTTTCGTGGGTATTGAGCCGAGTTCAATCTATATTAGAGAGTTGGAAAGCTAATCTGATTTCAAATGGTGGGAAAGAGATCCTACTCAAAACTGTTATCCATGCTATTCATCATTACGCAATGTCTACCTTTAAGTTGCCTGTGTCTATTTGTAGATCTATCGAGAAAAGCATAGGCAGATTTTGGTGGCAGAATGATTGAAATAAATTAGGAATACATTGGCGGAGTTAGGATGTTCTGAAAAAAAGTAAAGCAGATGGAGGTTTAGGCTTTAGAGATCTTCTATATTTTAATAGAGCAATGCTGGCCAAGCAGGCTTGGCGTTTACTTTATCAGCCTTTATCTCTTTGGAGCAAAGTTTTCAAAGGATTGTATTTTCATTCCAAGTCTTTTCTAAATGCTGACAGAGGCTCTCGCCCATCTTGGGGCTGGCAAAGTCTTCTGCTTGGTCGGGATGCCATCCTACCCAACATACGTTGGTCTGTAGGTGATGGTAAATCAATCATAATACGTGGTGATCCTTGGCTCCATATTGGAATCTTAAGTGGCCCTTCAATCCGTGAAGAACCTACTTTGGTGGCTGATTTTATTGATCAATCCACCAATACCTGGAATGCCAGCCTGCTACACAAATTCTTTGGCAATCAGGTTATAGACTAGATCACCACTATCCCTCTGCGACGACATTCTAGCAGAGATCTGATTATTTGGACTGCTACCAAAGATGGTTATTTCACTGTTAAATATGTTTATCGTTCATTCACAACAACAACAACACACCAGACAATAAGTACCACTTCCCCATCTTATCAAAATCCAAGTTGGTTATGGAAAAGAATATGGAAAATGCATTCCCCCCTAAAAATTCGAGCCTTCCTATGGTCGCTTTGTCAGAATGCTCTTGCTACAAGGGCTAATTTATTTCAGCGACATATTATTAACAACCCGTGCTGTCTACTTTGTGATCAGAATCTCCCTGAAACTCTTGAACATCTGCTTTTATTATGTCCGTGGACTAAAAGGGTCTGGGCGCACCCCGGCTTCAACATTCAGATTTCACCTATGCAGCTTCATAGAATAGATGAATGGATAGTCCAACTATTTCAGTCTAGATCTTTCTTACCTGGTTTGGAGACTTTGGCCTCAATTCTTTGGCAGATTTGGCGTGCTCGGAATGGTTTTATTTTCCGGCGAGAAGGCCTTCGACCATCTCGGGTATGGTCAAAGGCTGAGGCCGCACTGGCTGATTCTCATGTAGCTCGTCTGACGGCTTCATCGCTGACGAATAAGGGGCATTCGTTACTGAGCAGGGGAACCCTTTGGAAGCCTTTAGATCCAGGTACCTTGAAGATTAATGTAGATGGGTCGTATCAACTCGGCTTGAGAGAAGGTACAATGGCGTGTGTATGCAAGGATCATCACGGAAGACTTATTGATGGATTTTCAAAACATTTTGCTGCATCTTCTGCCTTTCAAGCTGAGATCCAAGCTGTGTCTTTATCTCTTTAGCATCTGCAACGCCATGGCTTCTCAAACGCTTCGCTTCTCCTTGAATCAGACAGCTTCCTGGTGGTTGAGATCCTGAATCGTCACCGCAAGCCGCCATGGGAGGATCGGCCTCTCTTTCTCGAAGCTGCCTCCTTGCTCTCGCGTTTCCCTAATCTCTCGCTAGGGCACTGTGACACCCTGAACCACCTAGGGTCGCCACAGGCACCTGACGTTACACCTAATGGAACACTAACTACATCTCTTAGAAGAAGCGTCACAAATCATAGACACATTTGTTTTTTTTTTTTTAAAACGGTCCCAGTGCTACTCATTAGCGGAAGCAAAATATAATATCTCCATCTCCCCCTCCAACAACCATGATACAATTACACACCACTAATCATCATGAGAAAAGACAAAGCCACGACACTTTATTTACATATTTTCAAGATGGGTTTCCTTGGGTCGATACCTCAAAAGAAAGGCCAGGACATGAAACCACACTCGGCCTAAACCCAAAAAGAAACAGTCGACCCACTACGACTCACGTGCAAGCTCCCCCATCACTAGTGTCGGCTAACCATCCCAAAAAGTTGCAGCTCCTACTTCTCACGCATGGGCCCTCACACCCATCCCGGTGCATCAGGCGGTGGTGGCGGCAACATCCCACGCATCGCTCCGTCTCGACGAACATGGACAAATATGAACTCCTGGACAACAGGGCCCCCAGCCAGGCCCACATCATACATAACTAAACAGCGCACTCGAATAAAAGTCAGTTCAGAAATGGTGGGACAATCGATCTCCACACACTCGACCTCTACATCTGAAGGAAGGCCGTAAAATACGCCCCGAGTGACAGCAGGGAGCGGCATCCTGCTAATCTGAAATGTTGGTCCCCGAAGGGGTGAGTACAACCACTCAACAGGTAAAGGAATCCAATAACCACTCAATGCATCATACAATACAATCACAACATCATACATGTCACTCATGCATGCAAGCATACTTACCTCGAAGCCATGCATATACCATCATACATCTTCATCACATGTCATCATGCCATAGGTGATCATCATCATATCATGTCATATATGCATATCATCATCATATCTTATATACATGTCATCATGCCATAGGTGATCATCATCATATCATGTCATATATGCATATCATCATGCCATAGGTGATCATCATCATATCATGTCATATATGCATATCATCATGCCATAGGTGATCATCATCATATCGTGTCATATATGCATGATTGAATTTCCACTTTTAATTTTCAATTTGATCACCACATCACTCTTCCTCGGGATCATCAATTTTCATCCCATACTTTACACTCGCACCCCATCCTGGCATCGCGAGAAAAACCTCCGGCATTCAGCCACTTAAGGCCACCGGGCATCCGGCACCCCCACATTCCGAGCATCTCGCATCCCAACTGGCATCACGAGGCATCCCCTCGAGCAAAGACCTCCGAGGCTTCCAGCACCCAACCATTCTGGGCTTCCTGATACTCCCAGGGCCATCCAGCCATGCAACTCTATACATTCCGGGCATCCGGCAGCCCCCATCCCAGGCATCCTGATACTCCCAGGACATTATCATCCGCTACAAACAGTTTCCTCATTTATCATTGTTCATGTTTACCAATTTAGGTCTCAACTTAACATGGCACATGATGTAATGGCAAACAAAATCACTTTCATCCTTTGATCTATACATGCATCATCAGTCATCATCATACATGCATCAAGACGCAATCATTCATAAAAATCAGGTTTATGGAATTTGTACCATTCAAATAGTCCATTTATCATGCCTTTTTGGAATTTATTTAAATTCCAACTTACACCATTTTGAAAATATTTAAATTAAATATCCATATGATTCCGAAAAATCATGAGATTAAGGCATATGATAAACAAGACAGTAAGATAGTGATTTCATGGAAAACACATGGCCAATAAAGTTCCACACAAAAGATATCATCCACACAATCACAGCATGCAATTTCGGATAAAAACAGAATGTGCAATTTTTGAAATAATTCGATTAAAATACCCGAACGACCTTTGAAAATTATGAACTTTTACCAGGTTATAGTTAAGACACTAAAGTAAATTTTTTATGAAGACTTCTAAGCCAGATTCGTTTTAGATAATTTCCTATAGTCGTCTGAAGCTTCTGGTTCTCATACCGAAACGTCCAGTGTAATCATCTCCGAAATACCGAGTTTTTACCCACTTATTCTTCTTAGTTTCCTCTGAAATTTGGATATGTTTTACTTCAAGAGGTCCCCTAAAACTTTCATGAAGGTATCTAAGTCAAATTTCCAAAGAAAATTCTCCATATGGGTCCATGAAGTCTCGGGTGTCCAGTACCGCGTCTCCAGATTTACCGTCTTCAAGAGTAGGTCGATTCACTAGGCTATAATTGTTAATTTTACTTCAAATTTGAGTATGTTAGTCTTTAAGATGTTCTATACAAGTTTCATGAAGAAGTAGAAGAGAGATTCTTGATAAAAATCAACATGCAACCACAAATCTACCACAAAGTCAGCAAAACAGTTCCAGATCTAGTGTCTCTATAGGATGAAAGTTTGACCCCTTAAATCTCCATAATTTTGCACCAAATTTTATTATGTTGTATGTTAAGATGTTGGCTACAACTTTCATGAATAAATCAAAGTCAAAATCGAACTCAAAACATGCATTCAAGCTCTCACAAGATTCTGACTGAGGATGTTCATGCGAAAACAGCAACATCACTCAAGAACAAGTCATTCTAGCTTCGGTTTCTCTCTCCTATTCGCCCAAAATTCGACATTTCTACAAACATACATGCAACACACACATGCAAGAGTAGCAAGAGGACCCTAACTTGCCTCTAGACCGAGGAGAACGACGGCACATGGCGGACGAACGGGCGGCGTGCGGCGGCGACGGGCGACTCCTCCCCCCTCTCAGCTTCTCTTCTCTCGGCCTCACTCTCTCTCTCTCTCGCACGATTCTCTCTCTCTCTCTCTCTCTCACTTGGCCGAACAACACAACCGGCCACCCTCTCTCTCTCCTCTTCCTTTTAATTCCCCAATTCCTCATCATTTGCAATCATTAGATTGCCTCTTCCAATGGCCAATGCATGCAAGTCCTCCTTGCCACTTGGCAAGGCCCATGCAATGGGCTTTGGGCTTGGGCTTGGAGGCATTTGGGCCAGCAATGGGCCGGCCACTCCTCCCCCTTTCATGGTCGACGGCAACCCACTTGTGGGCTTTAATGGGCCAGCCAACTTGGCCCATTAAAGGTCCACTCTTGGGCCTAAGGCCCAACCTAAATAAATAATCAAATTTTTACCCCTTTCTTATTCTTTCTTTTAGGAATTTAATTACTAAATTCCACATAGCCAAAAATCTTGAAACATTTTTATTTATGGGAACTTAGTCTATAAAATGCATAGCCAAGCATAGATTATTCTCATTAATTTATCCTATAGTCCAAATTTCAAAAATTCATGAACACAAGCATATCACTTAGCCTTAAGAGAATACTAATGGCTAAAGCATAAACCATAGGTAATTTCATTACCTAGTTATGGGCTTTAATACACCTTAGAGCTTGTCTTGAATTTTTGGGATGCCACAGGCATTGCAGAAGGGAGGCCAATGTTGTTGCTAACTGGGCTGCAAAGGCCCATGATCGTTCTTCCTCTCTCCAATGTTGGGCTGTTTTTCCCCCGTTTTATTTGATAGATCTCATTTATGCGGATGCTTTAGCTGCCGGTTGTAATGGTTTCACCTCTCCAATATAGTTTCCTGTTTCTGACCAAAAAAATAATAATAATAGAAGAAGTCTAATTAATCCTCGGCCAATGATTTATAATCTGTTTTTTTTTTCCCTTTCAGTATTGTTGGGTGTCACTCTCCTAGAAATTATCAAAAAATTCTTAAACATATTAAACGGATTCAATTCAGTTATAAACTTTTCAATTTACCAATTTAATCCTAAACCTTTTGATTATTTACCAATTCAATCTTTTTGACTAATTTTGGCCCAAAATTATACCTGTTCATGGCCCTTAACATTACGATTTTCATGACCTCCATCATCACAATCTGAATCACCTCTATTCCCCTATTGCCCCACACTCTCATGGTTTACTTGTTGACGTTATTTGTCGGTGAAGCCTACTCTGGTACCCTCATGACTGAATTCCCGAAATCCATGCGCTAGCAGGAGCCTGCATGGTGGAAATTTATACGATCTTGCTGGTCGTCGTGTTGATGGTCCCCTTGTTCTTTTCGTGGAAATACAACCAAGACAAATACCCACTCCAAAGGGTTGCCGCAGAGAGACGCACCGGCAACTTCCTTGAATTGAAGGATCGGAATAGTTGGCGAGTCTTATTTACTCTAAAGTATTCTTCGCCCATGTGCAATGTAATTTATGTTTCTAGTCTTGAGGTTGGCAATAACTAGACTCCTTTTTATCAGTTGGCACGTAATGGACTCATCTATTAATCCCCTGATCCCGAGAGGCCTTTAATCTTGGCTTGAAGCCGAGACTTCAAATAGCTTTATTTTCCTAATTAAACTTCAATGCGGTGGAAATAAAAAGCACTAAGTTGCAAGTTGCAAATATGAATGCCCGAAGTATATGCGCACAAAATGCATAGATAGAAATCTCTTTAGTTTTTTTTTTTTTTTTTTCTAGAAAGAGGCTAACTACATGATCCTATAAAACATAAGAAGTTAATACAGTTGCAACCCTTTCTCGAAGTGTTACTAGATAAAGTAACCGAGAAAAAAAAAAACCTGCGAATATAACAAAAGCCTAGCTAAACATTAAAAATCAATTCGATCCTATGGTATCTTCTGATAAAAAAATAAAATATATCAACTCATTAAAAAAAGTTAAAATGATAGAAACAATAAACTCAAGTATTATATACTAAGTGAATATCTTAAACCAACTTACGTAAAGAAGGAAATATCGGATTTCACTATCCTAAATTCATCAAATAAAACACATAAATCCAAGTTCAAGGCATTCGGCATCATTCTTCCTTCATTAGAAAAAAGCTCAACCTTGAATTTTTGAAATGTCGGATTATGTAATAAAGCATATGTTCTAGAATCCTCTTGGAATTTGGAACAATCTGCAGTATCAATCACAATTTCTTGCTTTAAGAAAAGATCCCAACCGAACTGCAAGATCTATCCATCGATTGATTTTTCCATTTGCCTATCATAATGAACAATATTTGATTCTTCTGCTCTTTCCATTTTTTACCACTTCAAATTTTTGCACTTATATCTCATTTGTATCTGAATTCAGATCAACATGGGAGGGGCTATTCTCTAAATTCATCTCTCCATCGTCATGAAAGACATGTTCATCCTCAAGTCCAAAATCCTCCAACTCCTCCAATTCTTAAAGAGGGAATTCGAAAACTTGCACTTCTTGCTTGCTCTTGAGGCTCAATATCCGTATCAACGGTAATTATAGGAGAAGCGTCAATTGCTTTTTGGTTGTTGTTAGCGAGAATAACATGAAGCTGGGTTGTTAAGCTCGATCATCAATCCACGAAAAAAACGGCGGCTTAACTGACTTCACGTTTTATGCCACGTTCTAATCTGTCACGCCCCGATCCTCAGGTACGCACACATCCCTTACCTTTGGTCGATTTTAAAATGCGATATCCTAGGACTACGTATCGCCAACCCTTTCATTTTCAATATGCACATGCGGAAGCAGTTATAAATCCCCAGACAATAAAACAATGGGATAGAAAAGCAAGCCATATTTTTCATACTGAAAATTCACAACCAAACATTTTTACACGCATCTCATAGTATTCTACAATACTATATATATGTAAGTCTAATCTAACATCTATTCACATGCAGACAAGGTCTGACAAGACAGGACGGGATCTTAGTCCTCATCCGGATCGTACTCGGGGTCATCCTCGAGGTCCTTCTACACGTACTCCTCTTCGGGTTCCTCATCAGGGATCTCCTCGTCAGATTCCTCCTCCTTAGGCTCCTCATCTGGGTCCTGAAATGGTTATTCAATAACCATTGAGACAACGTCTTAGCAAGTTCTACCCCCTAAGACCCGATTAGAAAACTAATACACCTTAGGGTTGCCTATGCACAACATGAGTCAGAGGACTTACCTTGGTCTCAGATTCTACCTGCATATTATCACAGATCAAATAGGCACCCAAGCAATCACATCACCAATCGAAGTATTGATCAAATCGACCTAGTCGATTACACGCCAACAAGGCTACTTACGGTCATTTTCATTCAATCAATCAATCCACATCATCAAATCAAGGCAACGATCAATCGACCTAGTCAATTATGTCTCAATCAACCATTCACCGATCATTCCATTCAATCAATCAATTCACAATATCAAATCAAGGCAACAATCAATCGACCTAGTCGATTACGTCTCAATCAACCATTCACCGATCATTCCATTCAATCAAGGTTTTTTATGATGATAACATAAGCAATTCACATTGATTGCATATGAACATCAAATTTTGCTAGTTCAAGTTTCTTGTTGTTACTTTGGGTTGCACATGAACCACTGCAATGGCTATAAACATCGGTAAATTAGTACTAAAATTAGTCAAAGTATCCTAATTAAACAGCAAGTTTTACTCTGCTAGTGTGTCTTGACGTATCAAATTAGAGGTCTTTAAAGTGATTCCCGCAAATTATTTTTAGTCATTGAAAATACGCATATTACATGAGTTGATGAATCATATGCGACTAAGGTCAATACGTGCTTAAAAAAGGTGTTTACAATGATAGAATCAACATCGGAAATCCAATGTAAAAAGAAAACAATGGGCTGAAATAATAGATATAAATATCAGGAAACATAAGGTCGCATGTAACAATAGATATTATATAATTTCAACATCATCAATTTTGCTTTTAACATCTTGTCTTTAAAAGCGACCTTTGAAGTGACTTACCACCAAACAAAAGGTTGGATGTAAGAAGATAGAACTCAAAAATACCAAATAAACCTTAGTCCATTGCTATATATCATCACCTATCACGAAAGTATGATATGATAGAATCATGTATGAATAATAAATGGTCAAAATCGTTGGGAGTCTAGAAATCCAAGGCAATTTGGACAAAACTGCAAAAAATGATGTGAGTAAGAAATAGATTGCATTTAAAAAAAAAAAAACTTGATTATAGTGGTTTTATGTGGTTTGGTGCTATGTCTACTACACAAGGAGAGATCAAAAAGATGGTTTTATTATAATCAGCGAAGAAGATATTACAATCATTTTATACACATTCACTCATAAGGGTTCCCAATTTTAGATTAAACCCGAACCCACAAGAATCAATCATAAGAAATGATTTTTATGGCCTTGTCATTCTTGGATGACGGTTCTTAATGCTCTTTGTTGAGAAAACATCCCTATGGTATTTTGATGATTCCAGAACAAACCTTGATGTGGTGATGATTCCAAAACAATTCTTAATGATCTTCGTGACAAGTGCAGATGTTCTTCGTAATGATGTGGTGATAATTTTAGGAAAAATGTGATAATATTGATGGTCTTTGTGAGTTCACTGAAGATGGATTGGATCATGAGGATGAGGATCTTGACAGGCAGAGAGCAAAAGAAGTATAATAAGGTGCTTAGGAGGATTCGAAGGTACCATGGTCAGTCTGTCATTAATGTAAACTTTTTGGAAGGTGACATATTCATAAGGATCATTGGATGATTGATAGCAAGTCGTTTCGCACAATTGCATCGACCGATGACCATTGGATTGTAGGATATAGCCATTGACAGGCTAAGAATCCATAGCAGGAGAACTAGAAATGAGTTAGAGCAATGTTAACTGTCAATGACATTGAAGGGAAGCAAACGATGAAGAAATCATCACTGACTGACTCACTAGTTTATAAATAAATATGATAAGTGCACTGGAAGTACCAAATTTTGTCACGGAAGTGTAATTGAGTTTAAAATTTTCAAAAAGTGCAATGTGGCATCTGGGAATTTCAACCCGAAATATTGATTTTGAGGGAAACGATATTTGACTTTGAATGGCCATAGGGACAATTACATTATCGGCCACGATATTTTATCTCTTGGACCGAACCCCTTATGAAAATGTTAATTGATTATGAGAATGTTAATTGATTTCTATAAATAAAAATCAAAATCAAATGCCCTAAAGTGGTATAGGAATTATGGGCTTATTATCGATATTTTTCTATGGGCTATTTAAATTGGACATAGGACGATTTGATAAAGAAGACTTTATTCTTGACTATGCACTTTATAGATTTGATGGATTAATGTCACAAAGTCTTTTGGTCATTTTATTATGCAATTAGGTATTTATTTAAATGAGGATTAAAATGTATTATTAAAAATAAACTTGGGCCATTTAAGTTTGGGCTTTAGGCCCAAGTGAGATGGGCCTGAAGTGGGCCATAAGCCCGGCCCATGACGATGCATGGAGGGGGAGGAGGAGGAGCTGCATGGCCTCCAAGTGTCTTGCAAAGGAGACACTAGTCTCCTCCTTGGGGACAAGTGTCCCCCATGCAAAATAAGAATGCATGCAATTTATATAAGCAACCAAAAAGAAAGAGAGAGAAGGAGTGGTCGGTCTAGGTGCCAAGAGAGAGGAGAGAAAGAGAGGAAGAGAGGAAGAGAGGAAGGAAGGAGGAGCTCGCCCGTCGCCGCCCGCACGCCATCCGTTCGTCGCCGGTGTGCCGTCCGTGTGCCGCTGTCTGCTTGATCTTAGAGGCAAGTTAGGATCCTCTTCCTACTCTTGCATGTGTTTCTTGCATGTATGTTTGGAGTGGTGTCGAATTTTGGGTGGTTAGAAGGGAGAAACCGGAGCTAGTATGTTTTGTTGTTGATGTATGCTTGCTGTTTTCGTATGAACCGCCTGAGCCAGAATCTTGTGAGAGCTTGCATGCATGTTTCGAGTTCGATTTTGACTTTTATTTCTTGATGAAAATTGTATCCAACATCTTAAACTACAACATAATAAAATTTGGTACAAAATGGTGGAGATTTAAGGGGTCAAACCCTCATCCTACGGAGACACTAGATCTGGAACTGTTTTGCTGACCTTTTGGTAGATTTGTGGTTGCATGTTGATTTTTATCAAGAATATCTCTTTGAATTCTTCATGAAACTTGTATAGAAAATCCTAAATATTAACATACTCAAATTTGAAGTAAAATCAGCAAGTGTAGCCTAGTGAATCGACTTACTCTTGAAGACGGTAAATCTGGAGACACGGTACTGGACACCCGAGACTTCATGGACCCATATGGTGACTATTATTTGGAAATTTGACTTATATCCCTTAATAAAAGTTGTAGGGGACCTCGTGAAATAAAACATATCCAAATTTCAGAGGAAACGAAGAAGATTAAGTGGGTGAAAACTCGATATTTCGGAGATACCTACACTGGACGTTTCGGTGCTAGAATCAGAAGCTTCGGATGACTATAGAAAATTATCTAGAACGAATCTGGCCTAGATGTCTTCATAAAAAATCTACCTTAGTGCCTTAAATATAACCTGGTAAAATTTCATAATTGTCGGAGGTCGTTCAGGTATTTTAATCGAATTATTTCAAAGACTGCGCAATCTGTTTCTATCCGAAATTGCATGCTGTACTTGTGTGAGTTATATCTTCTCGTGAGAAACTCTTTTGGGCATGTGTTCTTCATGAAATTGTTATCTTGTTGTCTTGTCTATCACATGTCTTGATTTCATGATTTTTGAGAGGCATATGGATATTTAATTTAAATGTTTTCTAAAATGGTACAAGCTGGAATTTTGTAAACTTCGAAAAGGCATGAAATATAGACTATTTTTAAATTGCATGGACTCCATGAATTGTATTGTTATGAGTGACTGTGTCTTGCTGCATGTATGATGATGATTGGAGATGCATATAAGAATTAAAAAGAATGAAAGTGATCTTATTTGCCATTACATCATATGCCATGCTAATTTTGAGACATAAATTGGTGAACATGAACAATGATAAATGAGGAAACTGTTGGAGGCGGTTGATAATGCCCCGGGAGTGTCGGGATGCTCGGTGGCCTAGTGGCGTAATTCCGGAGGGTGCTCGGGAGTTTCGAGATGCCCGGTGGTATACAGTACGTAATTCCAGAGGAGGGGGGAATCCTGGTGGTATGTCGGTACGTAATTCCGGAAGCCCTGGAGGTTTGTGCCCGGGGGGATGCCTCGTGATGCTAGTTGGGATGCGAGATGCCTAGCCAGGGAGTGTAAATGCCGGATGCCCGGTTGTATCTTGGATACATGCCCGGAGATTCCTCGTGATGCCAGTTGGGATACGAGATGCCTGGAATGTGGGGGTGCCGGATGCTCGGTTGTATCTTGGATACATGCCCGGAGGTTACTCGCGATGACTGGTTGGATGCGAGCGATGAATTGTGGGATGCAAACATTGGTCCTTGGAAAGAAAAGCTTATGAGATCCTTGTGAAAGATAAGAATTGAAAATGAATCATGTGCAAGGGTGTATGTGCACCTATGGCATGATGGTACATGTGATATGATGATGATGTTACATGCATGGATGCATAGCAAAGATGATGGTACATGTGATATGATGATGATGTTACATGCATGGATGCATGGTAAAGATGATGGTACATGTGATATGATGATGATGTTACATGCATGGATGCATGGTAATGATGATAGTACATGTGATATGATGATGATGAGTGCATGGATGCATGGTAATGATGATGGTACATGTGATATGATGATGATGAGTGCATGGGTACATGATGATGGTAAGTGTATGACATGATGGTGATGACTATATGATGATGTATGTACATGAGGTATGATGATATGTGCATGATATCAAGGTAAATTGTGCATGGATGCTTAAATGTCATGTGATGCTATGATTGTGATGATTGTGGGGCATGATGCATTGAGTGATTTATTGGTCTTTTACCTGCTGAGTGGTTGTACTCACCCCTTTTAGGGACCAACATTTCAGATTAGTAGATGGTTTGAGCGGTTGGATATGACCGCGAGGAGGAGGATAGCAAGGGAAGGAACTTTTGGACGCCGACACTAATTGATGGACTTTAAAGTATATGACTGTTGGAGAAGATGTCGGTCATCTTTGGAAGTATAGCCGAGTATAGAAGACTACGGCATTTTGATGTACCAATGAATGATGTCCATCCGGTCTAAGTAAATAAGAGTGTTTGGCTTTTATCTATAAATGTTTAGTAGGTGTGCATCATTTTCTGAATATAGGGAAGGGAGTTTATTGGATGTGCTTCCGTATATGAATTGCGCAAGGGACCTATAAAAAAAAATGTAAACCCCCATGGTTGTATGGACCCGCTGCAATTGAAATGGTATCAGAGTGACATGTTAATAGGAAAAGTGAGGTAAGCGAACTGTGGCGACCCTAACGGATCGGGGGCCGTCGAGGGGTGCCACATGCAATTAATGAAAGGACTTGATTGAACTAATTTGATAAATTTTAGAATTTGATTGCACTATTTAAAAGTTGTAGAACTCAATAGTACTTTCATGACAAGTTTTACGACTTAGTTACACATTATAAAAGTTTTATAAAACAACTACATTTTTCATGATAAGTTTTAGAACTTTCAATGCACATATCCTTAAATAAATTGTCAAATTTTGTTGTGCATCCATGATTTAAAGAGCTTTACTTTCCAAGCTAATTTGATACTAAGCTTGAAACTCAAAATATTCATTTATTAAATCGTTATAGTAACGAGTAGAGAACTCACCTCCATATATTGAATCGAATCATAGAACCAATGCAAGGTCATAGCTCTAGACATAATGGTGTGCTTAGGTTTATAAGTGGACTAGTTTCAAATAAAGGAGGAAGCAGGTCCATTGCTATTAACTCCTCAAATGTATTATTAAATTTTGCAAATTGTATTTTGTAGTTTGGGATTAGTTACAAATAGAGGTATGCAACTGGATCGGTTCTACCCTATAACCGGATCGGACCACTTGAAAAATAGATCTGGGAATCGGATATAGTTGGAACGATCCAGGACTACATCCGGGAACATGTTCCAAGTGAATATCCATCTAGGCACTAGACCAAACCGCCCTATTTTGAAACCAATTTTATAAGCTAAATGCCAAAACCCTAATTTTTTACCTAAATGCTAACACTTCTTCTTCTTCTTCTTCTTCTTCTTCTTCTTCTTCTTCTTCTTCTTCTTCTTCTTCTTCTTCTTCTTCTTCTTCTTCTTCTTCTTCTTCTTCTTCTTCTTCTCTAGATCAAGCAAAGAATAATGCAGCTTTAGCATCCATTCACTCATTTTACGGATGTTGCCTAATTTACAAATTTATATCCTATGTGCATTAGGAATTAGATAGCAATTTAAGAAAGTATTAATTTTATATATTGCATCTTAAAGATTTAATAAATATCATTTCCTAATTTGTCAAGGCCATCATGTAAGTTTCTGCAATTTCTTATTTTAACTCATAAAGAAAAGCTCAAATAATACTGCATCCATGTCTCATATAGATCACTTTTAATAGTAGAATAAATTTATTAATTACATAAAATTCATGTTGCATGTTGCGCCCCATCTAGAGAGTTTCATGTCTTAATCTCAATGTTTTAATAATCAAATTGTCAAGATAGGATCAATTAGCAATGACATTTCATGCTTATTCATACTGCATATCATGAAAAGAAAAACAAAAAAGAATTAATTGACATTGCATTTAGAAATCATGTTTAGGTCATGCATACATTATTTGGTCTTGAGTTAACATTTTGCAAAACACTTGATATGGCGGATTTAATGAAGCTTTTCTATTGTTTAGAGCATTGGGGTTTTATATTTCCTTAGGCAATTTATTTATTGCTTTGCTTATTGAGTGTCAGTATGCATACCTACATAATCATCCATCACATGATAGTGGTTTAGAATTAAAATTAACTCAGACTGCTTGCAAAATATTTTTTTTAAAAAGAAAAAAAAAGTACTGAAAGGGCATTAGATTTGTCTGGTGTAATCAAGTTTCTTTATCAATGAATCTCTGATTTGCAAAGTAAAATATTCTCCCACAATTTAGACTTTTAATTGACCAATAATAAATTAGTGGTGACTTCAAAATGAATTGATTTGAATGTTTAATTAAATTAAAAATCCCAAGGTTGTGATTGATATGGATTTGAGAAAGTCTATGCTAAGTGTTTGCTTAGTGGTCCAATAGCTATTCTTTGGTTTTTTTGTCCTTTTCTTTTTTGGGGGAGGGGGGTTGTTCACGGGAAGAGAGAAGAAAAAAAAAAAAAAATATGAGTGGTGACTTAATCTCATAATTTTGAAGGATTGATCGATTAAATAAAAATTCATAAACATTTTTCGAACATAAAAGAAGAATTGCTTCCACTTTTGAAAATGTGCACTCTCCAAATTGGGTTCGCACTATATTTGTCTTCTTTCTTTTCTTTTGTGCGCAAGGGCGGGCAATAGGTTGAAATGGTCTGTCTGGTGATTAATTTAGTGTCTACTGAACACATGAATGACTTGAGCAGACTTGGATTACTTGGCCTGTGCCAACGTCATCATAAGAAAAAAATGACACTTTTAATGAGGCTGGAGCCTAACACATTGAAGACATGATCACACGGACATTAAATTATATGATGTCTTTGCCTATGGAATTTATGTTGTCTTTTGTTAGCTATCAGCAATAAACCCTTTATATCAAGATTGAAGGTACTATTAAGTTATTAACTAGTCAAGGATGCAGAGCACTTTTCGTCTCCAAGAATTCTCCTTTTTTCCACGACAGAGAACGGGATAAAGGCGTGATAGTACAAACGTTTTCCATGTGATAGCAAAGTGAAATTACAAAAAGAAGTTAACTTATAGCAAGACAAACAAAAAAAAAGAAAAAGAAAAAAAAAGAAAAACAAGAGAATAGAAGAAGGTCGTCTGGTAAATGACATAGAGCATTTCCATTTGTAGGTATATGTTACTCTATATACAGTATATAAAAAAATATTTATTTAAAAATATCATCACATAAACTACTTTTATTTGCTATAAATGCTTATAATATGTTTTCACAAGAATTGGCAACTCAAATTCATGTGGTTTGATTGGATTTATAATCATGTTAAGTCGTGCAATTGAAAAACACCTATATTTTTATTGACCATGCTATAAAACTTGCATATAATAAATTCATGCCAATTCGTGTTGCTTTTGAGTTCGCCTTATAATCGTGCATAAACATATTAATTTGTGTTAGAAATTGCCAGCCCTGTAGCATCAATGATTAAAAAAATAGGTTTAAGGTAACATATGTCTCAAGTTTAGTTTTAATCCTTGTTTTTTGAATCACATAGTAGTGACAAGGTTGAGATAATTTTAAACCAAGAGTAGTCATCACAATTTGGATATTACTTTTTCATGCTCAATAATCTTGTCGGCATTAGAACTTTTTTTTTTTTTTTTCTTTAATCGACTGCCAGCAATTTGCTTTTTGGTCTTCCAAGTAGTCATCTCAATTTCGACTTTTAGAAAACAAAAAGAGACATTATTCTTCTTTTCGCAAATCATTTATATGCATGCTTATTTAGCAAGTGACATTATTAAGTTACTGACGGATTTTTTATTTTTTTAAGTATCAATACTTGCACGTGAGACAAAGTGTTGAAATATTATTTGAAATCGCTTAACAATGGAAACTATATGTTCTCTATATTCATGCAGTCCCCCTCTATTTATCAACTTAAACTTTTAGAATAATTGAGAGTACTTGTACAAAATCTTACATGGTATCGGAGCAGGAAATCCTAGTCTATGCGTGACAAGGAATGTTGGAATATTTAAATATGAAATCACACTATCCCTTTTGTATATGCATTTTCAAGCCCAAATGTCAACGATAGGCTTATGCATGAGAGGGGTGTAGAGATACTATCCCATATCAGCTTAAATTTATGGATTGGACTTTCTAATATATACTTCCAAGATTCGTAATGGTACTAACTTTCATTCAAAATTACCAACCTTAATTTAAGTGACTTGCCCATTTTTCTCCCATTAAGTCACCAACTAATTCTAGCTTAATGTTTGAGTCACCTATTTACTTTTCTTCGATCGTTTCGAAATTACCAATTGTTGCAATATTTACCAATATTTATATGCATAGCTTACTGATGGATAATGTTAATAAGTATTATATGAAATTACTAATGAGACCTGGACCTTTGGAGTGTCAAAACTTGGCACGGGGGGACACTTAAGTGTTAAACTTAAGAAAGTTACACTTAAGTTCTAAAATCGGAGCCAAATGGATTAATTAAGTGCCAAAGGTGATTTTTTTTTGCCAAAATGCTGACGTGATGATTTTCTAGTGAGGTAAGTATAAAATAACATCATTTTACACACTAATGTGGCTAAACAAGTGCAAAAATAATGTCGTTTTGTTGTTGACGTGGGTAAATAATTGATGTAAATTTTAATTAAAGTAAATTTAAAGCTAAATTTCTTTAAAAAAAGATGATGGAGATCGCAGGCGACGAGGGCTCCTCATCGTCATCGGCCTTTCCCAGGAACGGTGGGGAGGAGGCGGTGGTGAGGGCTCCACGCTGGTCGCCCGCAATCTCCATCTTTTATTTTTTAAAATAATTTAAATTTATTTTTAAATTTATTTTAATCAATATTTATATTAAAATTCAAATAAGAGGCAAAACAAATACTAATTTTTTTTTTAAAAAAAGGAGGAAGAGGTAAAAGGCGAGAGCTTAGCCCTTGTTGCTGCCTCCCTACTATTGCCAACTCACCATCACCGGGAAGGGCCATCAACAGTGGGGGAAAGGTCAGTTGAGGTCAGTGGGCCCTGGCCAAGGGCCAATTGACCTTTGTCGAATGGTAGTGAGGGTCTGTGAGCCCTCACCCTAGATCTGGGCGAAGGCTTGTAAGCCCTCAACATTGGTTGGCCAAGTTGCGGAGCCCTATCGGTGATGGTGGGGGAAGGTGGCGGAGGCTGAGCCCGGCGTCCTACAACCAATTTTTTTCTTTAAATTTTGTTTTAAATTTAATTTAATTAATATTTATATTAAATTTCAAATCTGCGCCAAAATGATGTCGTTTTAGCATTTTTTTGTTGAGTCAACTCTTCGGCAAGCTACATAGGCAAGCAATATTAATAAAAAATTGCTACATAGGATTTCCGGTGGGGTTTGTTGGACTTGATACTCAGATGTCCCATTTTTCAAAAAAAGTAACATTTAAGTGTTATTTTCCTAATTTTTGACATTTAATTATCTTCTCGTACCAAGTTTTGGCACTTGGGTTATTCTTTTGTCAATTGCTAACTATTATTAGAGTTCACTTGATGTTTATTGATAACCACATAATTACTAGTTGTTCCAATAGTTCACAACATGTATTTCCGAACTTATCATTGGGTTATATTTACCGATTCTTATACAAAATTACCAATATATTTCAAAATTACTAGTTCTCTTAACGACTTACTATCATCTATATATGGAGCTTAAATTATAAACTCTTATTGGAAACTAGCTATTTTAGCTTAAATATCTAACTCCTTGTCAAAATAAACTAGTAGCCATGTGAACTAATTTTGCATTACGGTTTTGCAATACGTAGTTATTATTCACGAGAGCATTCTTGGAACTTTTGAGTTAAAAGGTTTTGAGATTAAAAATACGTGAAGCCATCTGATATATGATTATGGAAAGCTCAATTACCAACTTCATTAGAGAGGAGTAATGATGAAGATTTCGCCATTAATTCACAGTTATTAATAAATTGTCATATTTGTCATGCACCCATGTTTTTTTGGTCTGGATGCACCCATGATTCAACGAGCTTTATTTTTGAGCTAATTCGATGTTAAATTCGAAACTCGAAACCTTCATTTGATAACTGTTTTAGAAATGAGTAGAGAGCTTGCCTGCATATATTGAATTAAATCATGTATTGATATAATAGTTTAAGTTTTAGAACAGTTGGTAGTGGTCTTACCAAATTTCATATAGAATTAGAGTAAAGGGTTCTGAGTTTAAATATTTTCAGTCCTTATTTACCTACCCAATTAAATTTGCCCACGTTTAGTACAAGGCAAAAAGATCAGACGAAGCGTGAAGGGGTGATAGAATTTTTACAATAGTTGGCAGCGATTTCATCAAATCTCGCAGGTTTATAAGTGGACTTGTTCAAATAAAGGAGGAAGCAAGTCCGGAAGCAAGTCCGGAAGCAAGTCCAGTACTATTAATACCTCAAATGTATGATTAAATTCTGCAAATTATCTACTTTAGTTTGGGATCGGCAATAACAAGTAAGGTGTGACTGATTTTCCATTACCTTGGAAAGATTTGAGGGGTTGATGGGAAGGAAGTGGCACAATTTATTTTGCTTCCAACTTTATTAGCTTTTTATTTACATGAAAAAAAAAGAAAAAAAAAAAAAAAAGAACACAAAATCCCCATTCCTATGAGATCAAGTTAAGAATAATGCAGCTTTAGAAACGAGTATGTTTTGCGTTTACTCATTTTACAAGCATTGCATATATTCCAAAAAATCATAAGACATGCACCATATCATAAACAATGTAATATCGCATAGCCAGCATATGTCAACCTCATCTTATGCTCATGTCAAGAAGACTTCACGGTCACACTTTGCCGGTCCATGAGCTACAAAAATCATATTTCGCTCTAATTAAGTCTTGAAAAACGCTTTAGCTACAATTAAGTCCCGAAGTAGAATCGGTCCATACACATATACATCATGTCATGTCTAAATATGTAGGTTGACTATGAGCATCAAATTGAAACCACAATATAACATGCTGCCTTACATATCACCAACATAAATAACATTGCATCTAAAACATTTCTAGATAAAATTCATCCGAGGCACCATAGTATTAAATGTTTGATCCAGATTTTAGAAAAAAAATGTATACCATACGGTACTTTACAGCTTGACTTCAATATAAGGGCCATGACATAGTAGAGTTTTTCCTTCTCGGTAAATCACGTCATGCAATTCTTGCAAAACACAACAAGAAGCAAAAGACCAAAAAGTGAGAAAGCAAGAGAGAAGCGTAAAATTACAAGTCTGACAATTTCCTGAGAATTTGAGTTGTCAAAGAAATGTTGGGCCCCACTCAACCCCGACCAACCATTGGGCCCACCTGTACACTTGTTGATTCGGCTAAGTCAATATTTGTTGACCATGGCACTATATAATATATTATTTTGCAAGTTCGCCACTTTCACCCAGCAAACCTCCTCTTCTGCTCCTACATTTCCCAATTAACACGATGGCCAGGGGTCTACTCGAGAAAGAAGAAAAAGAGGCTGGGGAGTCGCAGCTTCATCAAGCAATAGCAAATGATGATGTTGATGAGCTACATAACTTAATTGTGGAGGAGCGAGTGCCCTTAGATCGTGTGTCTAAGGACCCATTCCTAAATACTCCTCTACATTTTGCTGCGGCTGCTGGAAAAACCCAAGTGGCCATGGAGTTGGCCACCTGGTCGCCTCCATTTGCTCGGATGCTGAATCCGGAGGGTTATAGCCCCATGCACTTGGCTTTGCAACATGAACAATACCAAACCGTGAGGGCACTGATGATCCTTGACCCTGAGTTGATCCGAGTCCGTGGACGAGGCGGGTTTACCCCTTTGCACTACCTTGCCGAAAAAGAGGGAGACAGTGAGCTAGAGCTTCTAGCTGAATTCCTTTGCGCTTGCAAATCATCCATTGAAGACTCGACGAGCCGATGCGAGACTACGGTTCACATTGCCATTAAGAACCACAATCTCAAAGCATTCAAGGTTTTGTTTGGATGGCTTAAACGATTCCATTTGAAAGATATTTTAAATTGGCAAGACCAAGATGGTAACACCGTCATGCACATTGCTGTATCTGGAGAGCCGCAAAAAGAGGTATAGTTGATCGATTTCTTGGTTGTTCGTGCTTTTATTCTTTGATCCTTAAATTTGATAATCTCTAGTCCCGGAACAAATGTTATGATAATAAAATACCAGGAGTTGAAAATACATGATGTCAGAAACATTCAAAGAGGGAGATTTGAACGGGTCGCCTCGTTTGTTTGTTTGTTTTTTTTATAGAGAGAAGCAAAGGGATTAGGAAGGGTGGACATCACGAGAGTGTAGGCTCCACTCTCATATTGAATCCAGTTTTCGCATGTGGATCCATTCTTGTTTACTTGGTGATTACTCTAATCATTTTATATCTCTTCAAATTACTCCATAAAATGTATGATAAATTTTTTTATGCCATTCAGATGGGTTGGAAAAATTAGATCAAGAAGTGCTTTAAAAAAATAAAATTAAAAAAAAGGCAGATACTCATATTATGATAGTGATAATATTAGTAAGTAGGTTACGTTTTATTGTTTTGTTTAATTTAATAGTCACATATGAGCCTCTATGAAAACCCATTTAGCGTTGGACAGAAAATTTTAACACTGAATAACATTAAACTTGTAAGATAATCAGTATTTGACTTAAAAGACTCAATATAGTCAAAATACTAACTTAAACTAGTGATCCGTGTAGTGAATAGTAATTAGAATCTTCACAATTATACTGTTTAAACCTATCAATAGTAATCACATTTCCATGTTTGGCAAGAATTAAGGATATTCAGTGATGTATTTTTAGCTTTTATCAAACAATTTTTTACTTCTATTTTCAAAGCCTAAGATTACCCATGCTAGCGCTTGTTTTTCAAATTTATCAAAACAATCCCATAGTTTCATTTCAAAAGCTGCTACTGGTAAAACTCTTTTAAGCTCGTGATGCTTCTAATTTGTAATCATTTTGATTGGCCTGACTCTATTTTGGTTGGAGGATATAGAGAAATTGGAAGGGAAGAAAAGGAGTGATATAGAGATCACCTTGTTTAGAGTTTAGACAGTGGCGAGAAAATGTACGATTAAAATCGTTTCTCTTGGACCCCCATAAAACTCAGTTTTTAGTGAGCTCTAGATCTCTCTAAGTTGGATGATTTTGTATGAATACTTCTCTTCCAACTCTTTCAATCATAATACACTCCTACCTTACACAAAAGTATTTTAATTCATCCTTTCCTAGTATTTTGTTTTTCTTTATTGATTAGCAAGGCCTCTTTCCTCCTTTCAAAATCAGTCCGTTGAACATATTTTATGAGATAGAGGCTAGTGAAATGAAAGCTAACGAGGACAATGCAACACAATCATAAATATTCAATTTGTGGATGGGAAAATTGCTCCTTGTAAGTTAAATCTTATGCATAAAGGATATAAACACATGTCTATGGTAATCATTCTCTTCATAGCAAAAGGACTCATGTACAACATGAAACCGTTCAGTTGACTTGGTCAAGTCCCAAACTTTCATGAAACATCATAGTCAATCACATTAGCACTTTTATGAATTCGCCCATGTTAAAATTCACACGGGCAAATCCTAGTTATCACGTAATAATTTCAAGCAAGATGACTAAATTGCACTTTTTGAAACATTTGGGGCTTCATTACATGGGTTGAAATGATTGCATTTGATAAATAAGGTTTCATAAACTCATTCCCACGGGACATCAGTTGTTGCATCACTAGTATCACTCAAACTTGCGCGTCATGAGCTCACTTCATGCATAATAGCAAAGCTAGTGACTAAGCAGTTATTGAAATTGAATTAATACATACTTCATTTTGTTCCCTTTGCATTTCTTCCAGATCATACTAGCGTTGCTTGGATATGTCGATTTAGATGTGGAGAACTTCCAGGGGGAGACTGCTCAGGAAATCTTGCAAGATTATGGGAAGAGGTTAGGCATTGAAGGATCTGTGGTAAGATCTCCTACTTGCCACCTCTCTCTTATCAAACAATGTTTTACTTCTATTTTCAACGCCTAAGATTACCTAGGCTTGTATTTTCAGATTTATTAAAACAAGCCCCTACATTTCAAAAGCTGCTGGTGGTAAAACTATTTTAAGCTCGTGATGCTTCTAATTTGAGTTCATTTTGATTGGCCTAATACTGTTTTGGTCGGAGGATATAGGAAAATTGAAAGGGAAAGAAAGGAGTGATATTAAGATCACCTTGCTTACAGTTTAGACAGTGGAGAGAAAATGCAAAATTAAAATCGTTTCCCTTTAGACCCCGACAAGACTCAGTTTCTAGCGAGCTCTAGATCTCTCTAAGTTGGGTGGTTTTGGATGAATACTTCTCCAACTCTTTCCATCTTGATACACTCCTACCTCACACGATAGTAACTTAATTCATCCTTTTCCAATATTCTGTTTTTCCTATTGATAAGCAAAATCTTTTTCCTCCTTTCGAAATCTGTCCATCGAACATATTGTACAAGATAGAAGCTAGTGAAATGGAAGCTAACAAGGACAATACAACACAACCATGTGGACGAAAAAATTACTCTTCAATTAGTTGAATCTTATGCATAAAGGACAGAAACACACATGTCTAAGGTAGTCTTTCTCTTCATTGCAAATGGACTTTTGTGCAAAATGGAATTGATTCTTAATTCTTTCAGTTGACTTGATCAAGTTCTAAATTTTTGTGGAAAATCTTGGTCAATCGGATTAGCACATTTGTGGATTCACCTATGTTACAACTCACAGGGCAATTCCTAACTATCACATAAATAATTTCGGGTAAGATGACTAAATGGCACTTTTTGAAAACATCAGGGATTTCATTACTTGGGTTAAAATGATTGCATTTAATAAATAAGGTTTAGTAAACTTTTTTTTTTTGGATTACTTGAGTATCATAACTTTTTATTTGCATTCATTTGAGTGATATATACTTTTTTCGATCACTTGAATCTTATATAAATTTTCAATCGATCACTTGAGTATCATATTTTTTTTTTTTAATAAGGCCCACTATGAGTGCCTTACCTTGTCAAATTTCTGACACTTCCGTGAACATTTTTTTTTTAAAGTCATGGCATTCAAGTAATCAATTAAAAGTAATGGCACTTAAATGAATATTTTTTTTAGAAGTTATGACACACAAGCGAACGAAGAAAAATTGGTCCCTTGAGTGAGTGCTATAAGAAAGTTATCTTGTTCAAAATAGTAAAGCTAGTGACAAAGCAGTAGTTATAATTCAAGGGATATACACTTCATTTGGTGCCCCTTGCATTTCTTCCAGATCAGAAAGTGGAGGGTTGAGAATATCAAAATAAATGTGAAGAAGATGGCTACGAAAATCTTCCGAAATCTTGTGAATTTGTTATGCTGTTTTGGACGCAAAGGAAGACCTCCTACTTCCAACTCCTCTCTATCAGAGTTATTAAGCATGGAATTAACTTTCCTTGAGTGGCTCACATCTTTGTTCATCATCCGAGATGAATCCGCTCGCAATATAGTCCTTGGAGTGGCCACTTTAATTGCGACTGCCACTTACCAAGCTGCACTCAGTCCTCCAGGAGGATACTGGGGGGATAACTCTTCAAATCATCCAGTCAAGTCCATTGTCGTTACTATCAATTCCAGCGCCATTGCTGTTGAAAAACTACATGAAGCCGGAAACACTATCCTGACTGGCTCGAAACTATACCAGTTCACGGTCCTCAACAGTACGGTTTTCTTGGTCTCCCTCGTCACAATCTGGATCACCGCTATTCCCCTATGGCCTCACACTGGGGCGGTTTACTTTTTAACTTTACTCATCGCTACTGCCTACTTTGTTACACTTATGATCGAATTCCCGAAACCCGATAAGGTCGCAGGAGTGGGCATAGCGGCAATTTACCTTCTCGTGTTGGTGTTCCCTCGTTCTTTTCGTTTAAGTACTCCACATACCAAAGCCAACTCCAAAAGTTAACCACAGGGAGACGCGTCGGCAACTTCCTCAAATTGAAGGATCAGAAATAGTTGGCGAGTATTATTTACTCTAAAGTACTATTCTCACGTGTGGAATAAAATCTATGTTTCTAGTCTTGAGGTTGGCAAGAACTAGACTCTTTCTTATTTGTTGCATGTAATGGACTCATCTATTAATAAATTGATCCCAATAGGCCTTTACTCTTTGCTTGAAGCCGAGACTTTGAATAGCTTTATTTTCCTTATTCAACTTCGATGCAGTGGAAACAAAAAGCACTGAGTTGCAACTTGCAAACATGAATGCCCGAAGTGTACACGCACAAAATGCATTTAGGTTTTTTATTTATAGAAAGAGGCAAACTGCATGATTCTGTAAAACATAACAAGTTAATACAGTTGCAACCCCCTAAGGGTTATTGCTAGATAAAGTAACGGAGAAAAAGAACCGAGAATATAACAAAAGCTGAGCTAAACCTTAAAAACCAACTCGATCCTAATGATAGAAATAATAAACTCATACATTATATAGTAAGTGAATATCCTTAGCCAACTTAAGTAAAGAAGGAAATATCAGATTTCACTATACTAAATTCATCAAGTAAAAGACGTAAATTCAAACTTAAGGCATCCAGCATCATTCTCCATTTATTAGAAATAAAAGCTCAATCTTGAGTTTTTGAAATGTCGGATTATCTAATAAAGCATGTGTTAAAATCCTCTTGGATTTGTAACCATCTCTACAGAATCAATCAAAATTTCATCCTTTAAGAAAAGATCGCAACCAAACTTGCATGATCGATCCATCAATTGATTTTTCCAATTGCCTGTCATAATGAAATCAAATTTTGTTCTTCTGTCCATCTTTCCATTTTCTATCGCTACCAATTTCGGCCCAAATCTCATTTGTATCTAAATTTCAGATCAACATGGGAGGGGCTTTTCTGTTAAATTTTCTCTCCATCGTCATGGAAGACATACTCCCCTGAGATTCTTCCTCAAGCTCAAAATCCCCCAAATCCTCCAGTTCTTAAAGATGGAATTCAAAAACTTCCACTTCTAGTTCTTGAGGCTCAACGACAGGCTTATCAACGACAATTATAGAAGCGTCAGATGTTTTTTGGTTGTTGTTATTGAGGATGGTATGAATTTGGCTTGCTCAGCTCGATCATCAATCCATGAAAATCTCCGCCTTAACAGATTTCACATTTTATGTCACGTTCTAATCTGGGTTTCACCTGCTTTTATCCCCTTAACCTGCACTTGGTCCCACAAAAATAAAAAGCGTCTCCCTTCAATCTACAAGCTAAGAGGTTTGCTTGTCGATTCGTGGAAATATTCGTGCAGTGAAAAAGATGATCTACATCTGCAAGAAAACCTTTCAGGGTTAAAAAAATCCATTAAATAAGGAACCCTGCAGGGAATTCATGGAACTCTCTGAGACAATGGAAAAGGTCACAATTCTTGGCGGTGATCTCCATGACAGGCTCCACCATGTCGACCTTCGGTCTGTCATAATAATTTCACCCATCACATCCACGCCTTTTGTAGCGACCGGCATACTGTTTATGCCCGTCGAACTCTTCGAAATCATTTCCGCTCGAATATGAAGCCTTTGGATAAACAGGACATCCCATTACCTTGGACCGCTGAAATTGGTTCATCGAACTGTTGGCCCTCGGTTCAATTTTCTCACGGCACTCTTTTGTTGACCCCACCTAGATTTCTCTCCAGCCCTAGAATTCAAAGTCCGTTCGCGACGGTGTCCATAGTCAACCGCATCAAGCCGAATTGCTGCTTCAGGTTTTGTTGAGTTGCTCGCCATCAAAGCCCGTGCTCCGATCTTTGTTAATGAGGCAGTTCTCACAACTGTCGTTGTTACCAAACGCTTTGTTCCCACGATCTTCCAGGTTTTAATATCAACCCACACGAGCAAGCCCAGAGCATCCATGCACGAAGGGCCTAGAGAGAAATCTCTTGATGCCTGCACAGTGGTCATGACGGTGGTTTCGTAGGCAATGGGAGAAGGTAAGAAGCGGCAGTGAAGGTTTGAACCTTGAACGTGTGCCCCTCTTCCCCCTCTCTCCCGATCGAATCACGGTCTTCCCCCTCTCCCCATGGCAGGTTGAAAGCACCTATGCGCATAATAAACATAGAAGAGCGAGACAGAGAGGGAGGGAGGGAGGGAGGGAGATAGAGAGATTTTTTAATGTGTGATCCAACGTCACATTGATGAAAAACTTGACTCTAGTTTACACCCCTACTAATGTCTAATTTTAGTGTTAATGATATTTAAATTATCAATGCCGCACTGCGTGTTTATTAGGTTGAGAAATGATTGCGTAACAATCTTTAATGTATTGTGAAAATAACAATTTTTCTTTTTGGATCACAGATAATTATTAATTGCCGTGAGATCTACTTTTTAAGAATTTATGGCTCACAATAGATTATTATCCTCATAGTACCCAAGAATAGTAAAGCCCTATTAAATTATACCAAGTATATCCCATGAAATTAAATGATGATTAAGCATGTCCATATGCTCCGAGCCGTCAGCTCTCTTTTCTCTCTCTCGCGCCTATTGATGTAGCGGCTCTCTATAGGTATGTCTATTCCATGGAATAAGAGCATCTCAGTTCGTGTCCCTACAGCTCCACTTCCCTTTGCTAGTGCTTGTATAGGGTCGATTATTGGAGCCCTTAGGGTAGGGCAAGCAGGGTTATTGTTTTTGAACGATCTTAGGCAACACTTGATTCATTTCCTCCCCCCGCATCACTACACTCAGAAATATATTGTCTTTGATTTCTAGAAGATTCATAGCTCAAATTCTAAGGAGCATTCTACTAGTATTAAGTTTTTGGTGATCGACTTGAGTGAAATCTGTTTACACCTAAATTTTGATTAGGTTATTAATTAGGCCTTAATTTCTTTTGTTTTTCCCTTTTTTCGGATAATAAACAAAACAAATAACAAAACCAACAAAAAAATAAATAAAAACAAAAGCAGCAGCCATTGGGGTTGGGCCTGGAGGCCTGGCCCCATCTTTTTTCTTCGCATGGGCTCGCACGACCCGGCCCAGCCCCCTCTCTCCTTCTTTCTTCTTCTTCTTCCTCGCTCCTTCCTTCTCCGCCTCTGTAGTTCACGTGTAGCGACGACGACGTGCTTGAAGACAACCTACGGCCAAGGAGGGTAGGTTGACGTCGGCTGGAAGAGATAGATCTCAAGCACCATTATTGGCCTCCTTCAATGCCGAGCACACCTTGTTGGAGGAGCTCGGATGGGACGTCGGTTCAGCCGTGGGGGTCCGGTCAACATGCGAGGGCCAACGGCTGAACCTCCATCGACCAGCCTCCTCCTCGCCTATAAATAGGAGGGCACAACCTCCGTTGAGGAGGACACAAGCTAGCAAGCTCAGAGGGGTTCCTGAGAAACTTCAGGGAGCTCAAAGAGCGAGCAAGGCAGAAATCGGGTCGTGAGCTCAAACCAACCTCCCTCCGAGAGACTTCGGGGGAGGCTAGCAGTAAGCGAGCCCGAGGGGGAGAGATCTGAGGTAGGGGTCGAGCGAGAGAGAAAGTGGAGAAAGAGGTTAGATCTGGAACTCCAAGAGAAGGAGAGGCCGTCTAGACCTCGGATCTGGAAAGGGGGAAGACTCGCGGTCGTCGTGCCAGACTCTCGCTACGTCGCCACAGCCCAGCGAGTGAATCCCTGCAGCCGGCCCAAGCCATGCCCCGACGTCACTGCTGCCCAGATCCCGTGAAACCCTCTGGTTTGACACCTCGCCGCTGGTATTCCCTCGACGCTGCTGCTGCCGTTCTTAGACGTCCTACCGCAACCCCTGACGCCATCCTCAACGACTCGCCGAGACCCCCTGCTGTGTTGGGCCACCGTTGCGCCTCACACCGCCACCGTGGTGTCGCCTGCTGCGTCACCACCGTCACTGTGTCGCCGTCCTACGACGTCCTGGCCATCCTTCATCAGCGCTGTCAAGAGGTAAAGAGAAAGAGAGCCTCGAAGGTGAGTTAGCACCGGGTCGAATGAAAGCCTCCACTGGGTAGGGTTTTTGCCGAAAGCGGGTCGGGCGTGAGTCTCATCCAGGTAGGGCTCCAGCCAGCTTGGGCCGTTCGCGCGTGGGCCGGACCCTTTTAGAAAATAGGTCTATTTGGGCTGGGTTTGTTTTTATATAATAATAAAAAAAAAGAAAAGAAAACAAAAACCCCGGGCCGGGCCTTGGGCGGACGGCCCGGGTCGGACCCAACTTGAAGCCTGACTCGGGTCGCCTTTTTTTTAAATATATTAATATAACAATAAAATATATATGTTTAATAAATAAAAATAAAAAATAAAAAAATTTATTTTCCAAAAAATAAAAATATCATATTTTCCCAAAAAAAAAAAAAAAATCAGAAAAGCCAAGAAAGACCCAAAAAATGTTTTTTTTTATGTCCAAAAAATGAGAAAAATACCCAAAAAAATGTTTTTCTTCACAAATGCATGGAAAATCCCTCAAACATCAAAAAAGCCTTAAGGTTTAAACAAGATTAGGTACCGAAAGGGCATTGGTGATTAACTAGTGTAATCAAGTCTCCGATTATAAAATCTCGGTTGCGCAAAAAGCCTTAAGGTTTTAACAAGATTAGGTACCGAAAGGGCATTGGTGATTAACTAGTGTAATCAAGTCCCTGATTCTAATTTCTCTAGTTGCGCAGGAGTGAGTATTTCTCCCGATATTTCGCTTGGGTTTTTAATTGACCCACCCCAAATCAATTAGTGGTGACTCCGTTTTAAAATTGACTTACAGGTTAAAAACTTGGACTATTAAGTCGTGAATTGGTGGACTTGGGAGAGTCCGGGCTACGCTTAATAAACATAGTCGAATCATTAGCCTCTGCAAGGCGCCCGCCTTGATCGAAGGCCGAAAAAAAGAGGTCGTGACAGCTTGGCGACTCCGTTGGGGAATTTGAGGACTTAGGCCGTTTTATCTTGTTTAAGCACTTTATTGACTTGTTTTGTTTTTTTCTTTATGCAGGTCGGTAGCTTAAATGTTTATTTTAATTTTGGTTAAAATAGATTGTTTTGTGATTATAAACTATTGTGCATGCTTTACTATTTTAGCACTACACATGGCACACACAACCTGGCCGCCGGACCTGGGCCGCCATAGGATATTTAGGATGGTGTTAAGAAAGATACGGCTTCGAATGCGAGACTGCGTTATGAGGTTGTCTTTCTTTTCCCCGAATTTCTCTAGCCAAGGTTAAGAGGGTACACTGCTAACGCGAGACTGCAACGGGCGGATACCTTTTTAATTTCAACAAACTTTCTTAGTTAGAAATCGAGCCGCATGTATCATGCGCATGTCTATATGATTGTCATCAATTTTATTGCGTGATGTAAGTTTTTTTTTTCGTGTACTTTGCAATTTACTTACATTCCTGCATATATCGAGTGGTCCATGATTGGTCTAGGATTTAATATCACGGTCATTTAAATTTGGAAGTAATTGTCATAAAGTTTTTTAAAAAAAAACTTTTGCAAAAGAAATTACTTTCAGTTGATGTTTTTATTCTCAAGCATGTTACAAAAGTCCCTTTCTACAGAATTTTTGTTTGTTTCAAAATCGTTTGCTTCAAAAGGGATAGAAGTTTTTTTTTTTCAAAATTTGTTGCAATTCATACTTTCTTTGCCTTTCAAATTGAGTATCTTTCTAGTCCATGTAAACATGTCACATGCCTTTTTTCAATCTATGCTTAGGAAATCTTCTACATGTGCAAACTTTTCATAAACAAACAAAAGGGTAGGATTAAGTCGTCATCATGGATTGACTCCTTATTTACACCTTGTATTCACACACGCTTGTTTATTCATGACCAGGTAATCATGGAACGTCAACGTTCGCCGATCTAGACTCGTTCAAAAGCAAGAGCAAGAATGGTCGAAGAAAATGTACCAAGCCGTATTGCAGTCGTGGAAAGTGAAATGAAGCAAGTCTTCAATGTGCTTCAACAACTTTCAAAGTAGATAGACTCCATCCAGGGCAAACTCACTCCTGCCTTGGCCTCAATCGAGGTATTGTTGCCACAATTATCTACTAGGGGTGATCAAGATGGAGATACCAACAATAATATGCCTGAATTAAAGGAGGATCCACACCAAACCGCGATTGAGAAAGCGAAGCTAGGCAGTTTGTTTAAAACTGAGCATGACAAACGCCTCGAAAAGCTTGAGGAGAGGCTGAAACAACTGCAAGGCCTCTAAGATCCTACTTTGACGGACCTCTCCATTGTCAAAATGCTGGAAAAATTCAAAATGCCTGAGTTTGAAAAGTAAAATGGCACAACTTGCCCTAGAGCTCATTTGCAAATGTACTTGGTTCAGATGACCCAATACGTTAATAATGCACCATTAATGATCCAATTGTTCCAATCAAGTCTAATAGGCCCTGCCATGAGGTGGTACATTACAAAGAACACGAATCTCCTCGAAACATGGAGTGAAGTGAGTGAGGCATTCCTCAAGTAGTATAAGTTCATAATGGACATTACCCATTTTCGTGAGGATCTTGAGCATACCGAAAAGAAAAAAGCACAAATCGTTCAAAGAATATACTATTAGATGGAGGAACCTGGCTGCCCAAATTAGTCCTAATCCAACCGATTTCGAGCTGAGAAAGATGTTTATCAAAACCCTCCCTTACGAGTATTGCAATCGAATGGTAACCACGATTGTCAAATCATTTAATCAACTCATTCTAGTAGGGGAGCAAATTGAGATAGGGTTGAGGGATGATTGGTTCACTAAACCTGCATCCACGGGCAAGTTCAGCTTGAAGAAAGATAAAGAACCCCTGGTAGATGTCAATGCGACCTACAATCATTCTCCAACAATTCAGACAAGTGCAAGATAGCAACATACCACCAGCTGTTAGCCATCCCAGCGTTACAGCAACAAGAGACAATTTACTCCTCTTCCTGGATCTCTATCACAGGTACTGGCAATCCTCCGAAAGAAGAACCTCCTTTTGATTGAGCCAAAATGACCCAACGCTGAAAGTTTTTCCAATTATGACTTGTCAAAAATATGGGACTATCACATGGAAGAAGTGGGGCATTCGACTGATGAGTGCTTCGCCCTCAAGAGTCAAATCCAGAACTTGTCAGAAATTAAAGCTTTCTCATTTCAGAGCAATCCGCTCCCTGATCACATCGACAAAGTAAACGCGGTATTCAGTTCTGAAGATAATCAGAGCAAAAATTTCGAATCACATATCGCTGACATCTATCAAGGGCTGGTAGAGGCCGGGTATTATTCAGGTAATGAAGTGCCACCCTTAGCAACAAAGAAAGAAGGGCCAGATGACACGACCACCATGTTTGGAGATCTTTTCATGGACACAATCAATGAAGGACCGTAAGGGGAAATGGGTGCAGGCTCGCTCAAGTAGATCCCTTTTTAATTTCCTCACGTACTCCCCAACGTGGGAACATGTATATCTTTCTTAAGTCTGGCTTGTTTTATTTTCAATATCAGTTCCACTTGAGGAACTAACTTTTGAAATCACTCTTCTAAAATGTAAATCCACCTATTAAATAAAGTTGAAAATATTTTGAGAGCATGAGGCGGTATCCCAAACCGGCCCAATGATGCTATCCAACCATGAAAAGAAAATACCATCCAAGGAGAATACTGAGGGTTGGGCTTCCTCATGCTTTCTTCCCCCCCAATGATATATACTTTTGAAAACAAAAAAAAAAATATTTCATTACCAAAAGCTTTCGTCAAACAAGATGTTCAATTTAATCATGTTTGTCTTTCTGACTCATTCACTTCGTGTCTCAGAACTCATTCCTTTGACTTAGTGTGATATGGGGCATTTGAAGCTGGTGCATCATGTGAACTCTCTAAATTCGAAGACACCCTGCCAAGACAACATGGGCAAATAGAAAGAATCATATCATTTAAAAAATGTAAGTTTTATTCCCCGAATATAATTTTGGAAATGATGTCCTCTCTCTTCTATTTACAGGAAATGAAAGATATGACGTAATAGGTACAAGCATACGGTTGAAATTAAGCCATTCCCAGGAGCTCTATGCACTCCACCTTGCTCTTGCCCAACTCCTTCTCAAGCCGGAGCAATATATTTTCCCCACAACGTGCTTGAGCAACTAGATGCTATGGTTTTATCAACGGGACTTTCGGCTTCGACAAGCTCAGAAGCACAAGGAAGGGATCTTTTCTCTTTCTTTGAATTAGCTACTGTCAACAGGGAGGAAATCTAGATAGTTGAGGTAGTCTCTAGCCCCCTATTTCAAATGATGACATTAGGGCCTAGAAACCTCACTTCTTGCTCCAAATGCATGCTCTCCTAAGAAGTGATTGCCATTAGAGAATTTGAGGTTTTGATTGTCCATCTCGCATTCCATAGAAGCTTGAAGTACATGACTTTGTTCAATGCGGTTAATGGTCATATGGTCAAAGACAGAATTCCACATAAGGAAGGCGTTGCAAATCATCAATCGTGTACACATGGCCACAAATGAGGAGGGCCAATCAAAAGAGACATTGAATTGTGTCAAAGACAAAAGGCTGTCATCGACATTCAAATATCCCTAGGAATTAGCAAATACAAATTATGGAGAAGGATAATTTGGTATCGTTTCCAATACTCCCACTATCTGAACCCACTTTTGACGTATTCCCCTATTGACAGGAAGCATCGAATTCAAGAACCAAGCTTAATGGTTAATTTAGGCCAATCAAGTGACTTGTATCGAATTCACCTAATTTCATGTAAAAGGATGTGTTGTCCAGAAGCCGATTCGGTTAAATGAAAAAAGGAGCGCCCTACGGACACTATTGGTGCTTTAGCCTAGTGGTGACCTAATGGAGTGAAAAGTGCGGGACTTCATATCCTTCTGATGCCTCAAATCTATCCAATCATCTGCAAACCGGTGAAGGGTAATGTTGTAGGATCACCTAATTGTCAAAAACACAGATAACAAATCAATGAGAGGTATGACAAACTCTCCCAAGCAAAATGGCGTCTCAAGTATCGCCAAAGCAAATGACTGAAAATCTTCAGGCCTCAACTCACATTTGATTTTGGCCAGACTAATTGATCTACTTGTACATCTTCTCTTCGCAGGGGCAAAAGCGAAAGGCCCGTCAAATCAATGATAAGATTCCCAATCCTTGGCTGATCATTCATGTGTCATATCCCTGATCATCAGAGACAATCCATTGACACCCATTTGTGAATAGCCCTTTTTGATGTTCAAAATCTAACATATTTGGAAACACCATTATGTTAACTCCTAAAGTTGTCAATAGGGTCTTTTTTTTTTCTTTTTTTGAGTCAAAACCATTCACTTGTTTTGAAGAGTTCAAACACCATCATATTCAAAATGTTGCATGCTATTCCTAGATGAATTCTGCATGATGATTTTGTCTGTCTAAGTCATTGATTCCACTGAGAATTATTAGAATAGATAGCTAATTGAAGAATACAAGATTGATTGAGTACGCTGGATGAGGCATGTCAGAATGATGACAGGCAAGCTATATGCTACACACAATCCCCCATCTATACACTTGTGAGATGAGTGCAGAAGATTCCATAGCTGCAGGGTAAAGAGTTCTCTCGCAAATGGTACGATAACTAAAACAGTGAGAGGCATTTCATTGCTCACCCCTTTCTTGAGCCCCATACACTAGTGAAGCTTCTCTCATACCCCCGTCAAGAACCACCCCACATTAGGGCAGATCGAAGGCGAAGCAACATTACAAGGTGTGTGACATCCCGATTTTCCAATTCTATTTTCAATAAATTGAGACGGGCATTTCGTTGGCACACATATAGTTCTTTTCCTTGAGTCGGCCACTCATGTGAAAACTAGTCTATCGGGTGAAGCCATTAAGAGTTTCTAATGCATTAGACTCAAGAATTTGGCCAGGAAGCGATCTTTCGATCGAGCTACTCTGCAAGGATCATTACGGCACAATTAAAAATCGATTAGAGATCGGAGATAGGTCGACTCGACAGAGGCATGTGATCAGGTGTGGGTGATTCCACCATTGTTGACACCTAATTTTTTGCCCAAATTATTGCATATAGATTAATTAATTTTTAAAAAAAAAAAGAGAAAAATATTTTAAAAGAAAAAGTTAAAAAAAAAAAAAAAGAAAAAAAGTTGTGGCCAATAATCTAAATGTGACTAGCCAAGCCCAGGAGGTCAGATTGGAATTAAAATGGCAAATTGGGGCAAAAATGCAATTTCCAAAAGTTGAGGGACCAATTCGCAAATTTTGCAAAATTTCACCCGAGCCCTTAAATCATCATCTTAGCCCCCAATTAAGTTGAAATTGAACTTGGGTCAGGTCTAATTAATCGAATCGGGCAAAAAGGACCTAATTGCATTGAATTTGACATTTTCGGGCAAGAAAATGGCCAACTTTGAGGGACTCTCTTGCAAAATTGGGTGGAGACAATTACGAAAAATGGTCAAGATCTTAAACTACTATACATGAGGTTGCTAATTGATAAGAAACCGCGGCCAAATTGATGGATTAAAGCACACAAACTAGCTACCAAAACCCAGCCCACGGTTAGGTCTTAATTCGGAGCTGATAAGTAGGCATATTGGTGGCCCCACCATATCTCACTCAGCCGCCCATATAGCTCGATATTTGCACGTGATGGAAGACCATATATAGCAGTGCAAGTGGACGGAAATTGGCAAAGGATAAGCTCCTGACAGCACCGGAAAATCGCAGCAAAACCTGCACACTCAACAGCTGCAGAATAAAAAAATTGGCTAAGTCAGGAGAGTGGGTGGACTAGCTCAGTTGGCAGGCTTGGTAGAGGGGAAAAAAGCTGACCAAAAATCCCTCAATTCAGGGGATAAGATCACGGAAGCAAGCTCTTTCGAGAGAGGAGAGAGAGAAGACGATAGGGAGAGGAGAGAGTTCGGAATCGTCCCCCAAAGAGGCCCTCAGAAGCAACTCCAGAAAAGAAAACCCAGAAATTCCAGATCAACCTTTTGAGAGAAAAGTGAGATTTTCACAACCCTTCGGCCAAAATTAGCCAAAGCATTCAACTAGAGAGTGGAACTTCACTCAAATATCTTTCCATCCATAGGTCGCACGTCCTAGATGGAGATCGGAAAGGCCTCCTAAAGCCCCCCCGAAAAACACCCTCCAGGCGGGCCAGGAAACACTGAAAATTTTTCGAAGTGTTGAGCCCAGTTGGTCACGAGTGGAGAAAAGGCAGTGTCTTTTGAGAAAGTTGAGAAACAAGTGAGGAAAATATTGACTTCTACCCCAAACTAAAATACATATAGTTTGGCTTGGTGTCAATTTTTCCAACAAAAGACATCTTGAGGTCTAACTTTAGAGATCAACGAAAACCTTCGTTGTCAGTTCTTCTTTTCTGCAGATCTCATTTCCAGTTGAAGAAGCCAACTTCCACGTGCTTCCAGAGGACAATTTCTCGGTTTCCTTGGCCAAGAACCACTTGAAAAGGAAACTATGAAGTAAGGTAAGCATCCTAAATGTACTTATTTTTGAGTTTGAGCATGTTTTGATCATGAAAATCAAGAGGAAAACCAGCCCGGAAAACTGATTTCTGAGACTGAAATTTTTCTAAGTGTTTGAAGCCTCTTCAAGAGCCATACATGTTTGACTTGCTGCTCCCCTCATCATGTGTTTTCTATCTTCACGAGCTTGATTAATGTTATATGGGAGTACAAATGATGCATAGGTCAGCTTGGTTTGGTCTTTAAATCCCCGTGTGAACTATGAGATCGTCAAAAAACAAGCCTATCCACATTAGTTCTTGGCTGGTCAGTATAGTCTTTGCATGTGGGCTTCTTAGAGAGGTTGTTTTGATGTGTACGGTTAGTCATTCTCTGTGATGTTTGTTGCATTTGAAAGATAATGTTACCTACTTTCACTCAAATCAAGTAATGTTTCCTTTAGATCTCGTATGCGATGAGTGTTGGGGCTTGAATATGGTCATTCAACCTGTTTGCTTGACTTGGGTTCAAACCCAGATTTGCAAAATCAGATCAAACCCGCATATTTGATGACGATTCCAGCTTGGTTTTCGTGTGTTTTAAGCTGTGTTTTTTATCTATCTTACTCCTTGCATGTTGTAGTTTAACCTTGATGTTTTAGTTCCACATAATATTGCTCATGAGTTGAGATTGAAGACCGCAAACATGGCCCGAGGAAGCTGATTGGGGCTAGTTTAATGCACACCAAGTGTTCGACAAAATGCCCAAACTAAGCTTCGATCTTGAAACGGTCGATTTGAGCTTGATTATTGTGATATTCATGTGCTGTGTTACTCCATGTTAGCATAGATCGGTTTAAGGAATTATTATTATTATTTTTAAAAAAAAAAAATAATTAAAAAAAAAGAAAAATATGAAAATTTCAAAAATATCAAAAAAAAATGTTAGATAGCATCAAATTAGGATATAAATGACATATATGAAATTTTCCTAATTTTAAAAGGTCATTTTCCTAATTTAATGCTATTTTGGTATTTTATAACCATTTTTGTAAATAATCCATTTTGTGTAGATTAAAACCATATAAAGTAATTTCATGCATATTTGAACTCTCATTTTGCTCATGGGGGTCCTGTTCCGGGGCGTGATAACAAAGCCATGTAATATTATTTGCCCGACTTGTATCGGGTTTACCTTTTCCGTTTATTTTCAAGTCATTTCAATTTCTTGATGTTTACTTACGCGCCGCTTTTCATTATTTTGAGTGTAAATTTCTCTTCTAAATTATGTTAGGATTAGTCTAGACATTAAAAAAAAAAAACTACAAAAACATTTGCATGGACACTTAGTGGTTTCATAAAGATTATAATTGGTAATCAAGATTGTATGGCCATTTAGATAAACAACCTTCCAAATTAGTGGTACCGCAAGGGCGCTAATAGAAACATTGACGTAAACAAGTCCCCATTCCTAGAAATCTCTGGTTGCGTATGAATCGAGACAACACTCTCGTGTCTTGATTGGTTTCTAGCCGACCTCAATAGGCTAGTGGCGACTCCTAGAATTACATAGGTTGTTAATAACTAAAAAACGAATCCAACGTCGCGCGGGGTATGGGCTTGGGAGAGCCCGCGCCTAATCTAGGGCCATTGGTCCACCTCTTTACACAAATACCCCTAAACCTTCTTCTTTTTCCCCGGACGGAAAAAAAGAGGTCGTGACAGCTTGGCGACTCCACTGGGGACTTGGTTGCAAACCTTAGAGGACTTAGGCCGTAATAACTTGGTTGGTTGTTCACTAACATGGTCTTCATTTGATAGCGCGTGTCAAAGTCGCGTGGAAAACAAGGTTAGCCCGCTAACAATGTGTTAAATGTTTTTGTAGGTTTGGAGTAATAAGGGGTGGAGTGTTTGTTAACCCATCTCTTTTGTAGGGAGGCGTAGGAATGTATGCCTATATGGATGAAATTGAAGTGTTGTTTGGATATCAATCGATGTGTGTGCATTTATACTTATCTTAGCCCTACACATTTACACACACCACCCGCGGTCTAAAACCCCGATCGCATTAGGAAGCCCATAGGAGGTGCCAAAAGATGGAACCCGTGCGGGGAATGACCCATGGTTATCCACTTTTGGTCCCGCTCATTTTGATTAATGATAAAGAGAACTGTCCGACGTAAGTGCGGAGTGGGGAAAACTCTTTTGATCTAATCAAAATGGGGACCTTAAGCCTTTAGAATTCCACCTTTATGCGTCAAACCTCACAAGTTTACATCCGCGTGTCTATGTGATTTTAAAAAAAAAAAGGGGTCTCTTCACCCACTGTAAGTATGATTTCTCCATCTACTTGCTCACTTCGGATTGAAATTTTTATTTATTGGAGATTTGTGGAAATCAATAGAATGCCCTTGAAAATATAGGCTTGGCACTCACTCTTGATAAACAAACATTTCAAATGCATCTGATTTGGCCTAGATTAGAACATATGTTTTTGTTTAAATTTTCAATTACAAACTCAAAGTCACATTTTGTATAGAAATTCTTCCAAGTCAAGATTACATTTTGGGGCATAGAATTAAAATCAAAATTTCAATAAAATTCTTTCTTGGTCTCATTTCGAAAATTAAAATTCAGATCACATTTTGTGTATTGATTTCTCAAAATAAAAGTCACCTCACCTTTGCATGAGTGAAATTACAAATTAATCTTTCAAAATCAATGCCCCATCTGTGTATGAAACTTTTGGAACAAAGTGGGCATTCAATTGATAGTCGCGGATCGATCTTTTAATGAAATCTCCTCTTACTAATAAAATCTTGACGAAATACCAAATTCTCATAAGTGGATACTACGAAGAAGGTATTGTCGCCTTGATTTCATTGTAAGAGGCGGCTTTATTGAAAGATCAATTTTTCATTCATATACTGACATTATCTTCCTTTCGCAGGTCATGCTTGACAACCATTCCTTGAACTCCTCTTGCTTGGCCATGCCAAAAGTGGACTTTAAAGCTATGACGAGAATTGTGCTTATTATGCTCCTCTACGAAAGAGCCTCTTGTACTTTATCCTTGTCATTATTCCTATTAGGAATCATGTTTTGCGTTTTAAGTTTTGATTGTGAACCCAATCAAATGCTTTTGTAAATCATACAACTCACATTTTTTTTAATAATGAAGTTAGAGTTCATAAAATTCATATTCTTTAAAACATTTGAAGTACTTCAAACTGAACCTTTAGGCTAAGCTTTTATGCCTTAGCTTCAAAATGTTTGAAAATGAGTTTGAAGAAGAATTTGCGTAAGATTTTATCTCTTCACTTAATCGCTTTCGCAAGTTGATTCGCGAGATGATGGTAAGGTTGTAATTGTTCCAATAGGGATTTCTTGTGCAACAACTGACTCGGTCATCCATTTTTGTCAAACAGGCAAAATGACGGTTTTGTTCAAGATTGACGTTTACTTCCTCTAAAAAGACAAAAAGCGTGGGCCTTTCCTTAACAAAGCAAGTCATGAGATGCACCAATTCATGCTCATTTTTGGGCATATTTGGTTGAGCCATGAACTACTTGAATATTTTCGCAACATATGAATTCAAACATTGTGATTAAGTGTGGAAAGAATCATCAAGGCCTCGAAGATCACAAATCTACTGGTCTAATGAAGTTCCACATGCTGGACGACCTCATATTAATTTGACATTCTTCGTGGAAGAAGAAATTTGTAGACATTCTCTGGCAACAAACTACTTCATTGGTTGCGAACAAAAAGCATCTGCAATCCCTACACTTCCATCGGTTTCTTGGCATCCAATCCTGTATGGAGATGATTTGGTGGTATGCAAGACAACACTTCAAGATGTAGATGTACACAAACAAGAATCAGTCATCAAATGTTGCCTTCAAATAAAAGGTGGTAATCGTTTCAAGTTAAATTCGATTTATTTTAGGAATGACTTGTCCTTGCACTTTGTGCAGATTTTAGTGAGGCAAATTACTGGCAAGCAACAAGATTACACGGGAGGACAACCTGGTCCGAAGCACACGATCTCTAAAAGAAAAGGGTGTGTTCGTTCCAAAAGTCAAAACAACTCATTCATAAACTGACATAGCCACCCATGCTTACAGATTGTGAAATGGGAAATGCATTGATGCAACAAAAATGGCGAAAAATCACCTAGCCTAAAAGGGGTACACAGGAAATCGAGTAAAGCATGAAGGATTCAAATGAAATGAAGATTCATCAATCCAACATAATGAAGTTGCATATGGACAAGTTATCTAACTCAATGTGGCATACATTCGACCATAAGGACAATATCTCCCCTTCTTCCACAAAGATACGATGAGATACTGAATTGCCCGACTTTGAAAAAGGGTGTACTTCGTTCCTAAACCTAATGTACCTAAGAATAGAAATAATACATTGTTTCCATATGTGTAGGAAATTTTAATTGGGGCAGATGGCCACAAAATGGATCTGGGGCACGCAATGCCTGAGTCATCCGACTTCTAAAAAGGGAAAGATTCAAATGGAATAGACATTTGTCAAGTGAATTGTTGTCAATCATGCGAGCAAATCCATCCCCATAGCCAAGGAAACAGGATGGAACGCAGTCATCAGATATGCCGTAAAAGGGAGTATATTGTTCCTAAAATGAATCACGTCGAATATGAAAATAACATATTACCTCTCTTTTTTTCCTTGTAGTTGATAAACGGGGCAACTCACTCAAAGTAGAGTAACTCTCACCCGTGAAGCAAGATGAAACAAAGTCAATTGATTCAGCACAAAAAGGGAGTATCGTTTCTAAATTAGTCCAATTCAGTTTTGGAATATAAGTAACATGCCCTATCTCTTGTAGGAAAAGGTGCACATTGACCGTTGGAGCAACACCTTATACCAAGAAGGCATGCTAAGGCCCAACCATCCATTTTGATGGAATAAATGGAGTAAAATATCCACGGAGCAATGCCCTCACATGTCGAAACAAAGAGTACCCCTCTCCTTTCATCTTTGACGCCCACTTAGAATGAGTGAATTCGATAACATCTTTGAAAGGAAGATCTTCAAGGAAATGTTAACACTTGAGGAGCAAAAGCACATGAAGAGGAAACACAAGACATTTAAAGTCAGCTGCAGGAGAAGGGTAATTTGGTATCGTTTCCAAAATGCCCCTCTCTAACTTCATTATTTGACGTAGTTCCCTTGTTTGATAGGAAGCGTTGGTATTCGAGGAACAAGCCCGAGAAATTGATTTAAGCATAATTCATATCGACCAAGCAAGCATGTGGAGCCAACACATGACAAAGTCACCTAAGTTGGCTTAAAATATGTGTCGTTCTAGAGCCGGTTCAATTAAATAAAAAAAGAAGCGCCCTATAAACACTACCAGCGCTTCGGCCTGGTGGTACGGGGAATGAAGTGGGTCCGAGAGGTACGGGGTTCGATCCCTGGAAACAGCAACGAGGTTGCCATGTAAATAATAATAATAATAAATAAATAAAAACTTTTGCATCTCTTATTTTTGCAAAAAGAGGAAAATGCTTGAACTAATGAGACCAAAGATCTGAGATTCTCTTCAAGCCTTAAAATAGTACATTCATTCCGTTGTTTGCCGCCAAATGGTGAAACTAACCAAGGGTAATGTTGTATCGTTTCCAATTTTACGATCCCTGAGGATTCATGTACTAACACATTCCCTTTTGTTCTTCGTAGGGTCGCCTAACTACTAAGGCACAGGTAAGTACCCTTCTTCTCAAAATCAAATGGAAAACAAATGGGGAATTTCCATCACAAAAAAAGAACATCTAGTGTTTTTCTAGAAGCAAGCACAAAAAAATGGAAATTGAAGAAAAAAAGTTTTCCACAAAGTTTGCAAAAATCTTCTTTATCATTAAATTGTTCATCCACTTGATGGATCACTCATTTCGAATCAAAATTCCCTAGGGAGATTAATCCATCCAAATGATCTCAACAAAAATGAAAGGGATGTTACTCATGCCAAGCAAGAAACATTTAGAATGAGGAAAGGCAACCCATTTCCAAACATGTCCTTTAAACACTCTGGGATTCGAGCGAAAAAGAAAACCCGTGTCATTCAAGGTCATTGAATTCATTCGCAAGCGGTACATAGACCAAGATGATAAGAGGCATTTTTTTCCTCTATCATACACACTACAGGTGACAATAGTTAGCCCATTTGAGCCTTTTAATGTGAAGAATTTTCTACAAAATACCCCTGTCAAGAACCACCCCACGATGGGGCAAATATGGAGATTTGGGTTGACATTATTTGGAGAGAAAATATGAGAAAGGTTTCTTTACTCTCACTTGCATAAATCTTTTTGCGGTAACTTCAGGTGAATTCTTATGGAAGCTCGAAGCATCCCAAGGTGAAGAAGAGCATTCTTTTCTCTACCCAAACACCGATACCCTTTGCTTAAACCATATTGAGCCTAACTATTCATTTCTAAAACCCGAGTGGTGATTATCTCCCCACATTGGGGCAGGGCACATGATTTACCAATGCAATTGGTGTTTATATGAGAATATGAAAAGCATCTTGAAAGTCCCAAGAGCTCAAAAAGTTTGAAAGAACAAAAGTCAAGTGAAAATTAAGGGGCATGAAAAAGCAGTGTGCCTGGTAAAAGCAAGGCCAATGCCCACAAAAAAAGGGAGAGAGAGTGGAAGAAAAACAATTGCATCAAGAGGAATATCTCTGTGAAAGCAAAAATGGCAAAAAAATGCCTGCATTGAAAAGGAAATCATTGCAAATGCAAAAGCCATTATGTTAAGATGATTAGTCAAAAGACTTTCAAGACAATTTGAATTCTAAACATTGAGTGTTTTAAGAAAAAATGGATGATATGGTAATGATGCAATGATAATCACCAACTCCCAAATCCCCCTTTGACAAAAAAGTTCTAAGCCTTTTGAGCTAAGCCTTTTGAACCTTTCCCCGAAACAACATTACAACCCATTTCCAAAGAAGATGCCGCTCGAAGAAGTGAGAGTAAGGTTGTCTTATCTCATCTTAAGGTTTCTTGACTTGTAAACCTGGCGGAGATGTCGATCGTGATTAATTCATTTCATAGCCAATGATGCTTATCCATTGCTAAAACCATGACCAAACCTGCACTACGGTCCTTCTAAAAGACCTCTTTGATTGGTCAATGTGTACTTATTGCGAATGATTCAAAGCCTTGCGCACTGGAAGAGTGAGGTTGAGTGATCGTTTATTTCCCACATGAATAGATGGGATCAAATAGCCATTTTCTTGAGGATATGCGAGAAGCCCTTTCGACTAGGGATCCTTGCTTGGCATACTTAACAAACCTTTCTCATAAGTCAGGGTCATTTCGACAAGGACTTTTCTCCCAAGAGAATTTGACGATTAATGATATCATCCGAGCGTGATGACAGTTTTGCGAGTTTGTCAAGTTGTCGGAATTAGTTTGATTTGTTTATGCAATCATTGTCTTCTCATTACCGATACACTTTTGATATTGTTTCTAATGACATATGTTGAAATTGACCTCATCTAGTATGCTTTCACTACTAGAACGCTTGTTATAATGAATACTATTTGATGTGCAGTATCCATTTCAGAATATTCTCGAATGACAGGTTCCTCCAGTGAAACCACACAATTTCAAAGGGTTCATGGGTTAGCCTTAAACCATGCACTTTCAAGAGTTCTTGGTTACCTTTAAACCTTGCAATTCTAAAGAGTTCATGGGTTAGCTTTAAACCATGCATTTTCAAAAGGTTCTTGGTTATCCTTAAACCATGCAATTTTCAAGGGTTCTTGGATTAGCCTTAAACCATGCATTTTCAAAAGGTTCTTGGTTATCCTTAAACCTGGCAATTTCAAAGGGTTTATGAGTTATCCTTAAACCATGCATTTTCAAGAGGTTCTTGGTTATCCTTAAACCATGCAATTCTAAAGGGTTCATGGGTTAGCTTTAAACCATGCTTTTTCAAGAGATTCTTGGTTACCTTTAAACCATGCAATTTTCAAGGGTTCGTGGGTTAGCCTCAAACCATGCACTTTCAAGAGTTCTTGGTTACCTTTAAACCTTGCAATTCTAAAGAGTTCATGGGTTAGCTTTAAACCATGCATTTTCAAGAGGTTCTTGGTTATCCTTAAACCATGCAATTCTAAAGGGTTCTTGGATTAGCCTTAAACCATGCATTTTCAAAAGGTTCTTGGTTATCCTTAAACCTGGCAATTTCAAAGGGTTTATGAGTTATCCTTAAACCATGCATTTTCAAGAGGTTCTTGGTTATCCTTAAACCATGCAATTCTAAAGGGTTCTTGGATTAGCCTTAAACCATGCATTTTCAAAAGGTTCTTGGTTATCCTTAAACCTGGCAATTTCAAAGGGTTTATGAGTTATCCTTAAACCATGCATTTTCAAGAGGTTCTTGGTTATCCTTAAACCATGCAATTCTAAAGGGTTCTTGGATTAGCCTTAAACCATGCATTTTCAAAAGGTTCTTGGTTATCCTTAAACCTGGCAATTTCAAAGGGTTTATGAGTTATCCTTAAACCATGCAATTTCAAGAGGTTCTTGGTTATCCTTAAACCATGCAATTCTAAAGGGTTCATGGGCTAGCTTTAAACCATGCTTTTTCAAGAGTTCTTGGTTACCCTTAAACCAGGCAATTTCAAAGGGTTCATGGGTTAGCCTTAAACCATACATTTTCAAGAGGTTCTTGGTCATCCTAAAACCATACAATTTACACGGTTAGTGGAACTGCCTTAAACCACAAGGTTAGTGGGATTACCTTAAACCACACAGTTAGTGGGTTTACCTTAAACCACACGGTTAGTGGACTGCCTTAAACCACACGGTTAGTGGGGCTGCCTTAAACCACACGGTTCGTGGGACTACCTTAAACCACAAGGTTAATGGGACTGCCTTAAACCACACGGTTCGTGAGACTGCCTTAAACCACACGGTTCGTGGGACTACCTTAAACCACACGGTTAGTGGGACTGCCTTAAACCACACGGTTCGTGGGACTACCTTAAACCACACGGTTAGTGGGACTGCCTTAAACCACACGGTTCGTGGGACTGCCTTAAACCACAAGGTTAGTGGGACTGCCTTAAACCACACGGTTCGTCGGACTGCTTTAAACCACAAGGTTAGTGGGACTGCCTTAAACCACACGGTTCGTGGGACTGCCTTAAACCACAAGGTTAGTGGGACTGCCTTAAACCACAAGGTTAGTAGCACTGCCTTAAACCACATGGTTAGTGGGATTGCCTTAAACCACATGGTTCGTGGGACTGCCTTAAACCACAAGGTTTGTGGGTATATCCTTAAACCACACTTTTCAAATTATTCATAGGTACATCCCTAAACCATGCTCTTTACATTAAGCTCATTTGCATTTTCATTTTACTATTGCAAAAAAACAAAAAAAAAAAAAAAAAAAAACATAAAAAAGCAAAAAAAACATAAAAACAAAAAACAAAAAAATTAGGCGTCACCTTATCTTTGAAAGAAACCTCTTTGAGCTCCCTTCCAAAGAGGGGCATTTGTTGACACCTAATTTTTTGCCCAAATTATTGCATATAGATTAATTAATTTAAAAAAAAGATTTAAAAAAAAAAAGTTAAAAAAAAAAAGAAAAAAAGTTGTGGCCAATGATCTAAATGTGACTAGCCAAGCCCGGGGAGGTCAGATTGGAATTAAAATGGCAAATTGGGGCAAAAATGCAATTTCCAAAAGTTGAGGGACCAATTCGCAAATTTTGCAAAATTTCACCCGAGCCCTTAAATCATCATCTTAGCCCCCAATTAAGTTGAAATTGAACTTGGGTCAGGTCAGAAGCAACTCCAGAAAAGAAAACCCAGAAATTCCAGATCAACCTTTTGAGAGAAAAGTGAGATTTCCACAACCCTTCGGCCAAAATTAGCTAAAACATTCAACTAGAGAGTGGAACTTCACTCAAATATATTTCCATCCATAGGTCGCACGTCCTAGATGGAGATCGGAAAGGCCTCCTAAAGCCCCCGAAAAACACCCTCCAAGCGGGCCAGGAAACACTGAAAAATTTTCTAAGTGTTGAGCCCAGTTGGTCACGAGTGGAGAAAAGGCAGTGTCTTTTGAGAAAGTTGAGAAACAAGTGAGGAAAATATTGACTTCTACCCCAAACTAAAATACATATAGTTTGGCTTGGTGTCAATTTTTCCAACAAAAGACATCTTGAGGTCTAACTTTAGAGATCAACGAAAACCTTCGTTGTCAGTTCTTCTTTTCTGCAGATCTCATTTCCAGTTGAAGAAGCCAACTTCCACGTGCTTCCAGAGGACAATTTCTCGGTTTCCTTGGCCAAGAACCACTTGAAAAGGAAACTAGGAAGTAAGGTAAGCATCCTAGATGTACTTATTTTTGAGTTTGAGCATGTTTTGATCATGAAAATCAAGAGGAAAACCAGCCCGGAAAACTGATTTCTGAGACTGAAATTTTTCTAAGTGTTTGAAGCCTCTTCAAGAGCCATACATGTTTGACTTGCTGCTCCCCTCAGCATGTGTTTTCTATCTTCACGAGCTTGATTAATGTTATATGGGAGTACAAATGATGCATAGGTCAGCTTGGTTTGGTCTTTAAATCCCCGTGTGAACTATGAGATCATCAAAAAACAAGCCTATCCACATTAGTTCTTGGCTGGTCAGTATAGTCTTTGCATGTGGGCTTCTTAGAGAGGTTGTTTTGATGTGTTCGGTTAGTCATTCTCTGTGATGTTTGTTGCATTTGAAAGCTAATGTTACCTACTTTCACTCAGATCAAGTAATGTTTCCTTTAGATCTCGTATGCGATGAGTGTTGGGGCTTGAATATGGTCATTCAACCTGTTTGCTTGACTTGGGTTCAAACCCAGATTTGCAAAATCAGATCAAACCCGCATATTTGATGACGATTCCAGCTTGGTTTTCGTGTGTTTTAAGCTGTGTTTTTTATCTATCTTACTCCTTGCATGTTGTAGTTTAACCTTGATGTTTTAGTTCCACATAATATTGCTCATGAGTTGAGATTGAAGACCGCAAACATGGCCCGAGGAAGCTGATTGGGGCTAGTTTAATGCACACCAAGTGTTCGACAAAATGCCCAAACTAAGCTTCGATCTTGAAACGGTCGATTTGAGCTTGATTATTGTGATATTCATGTGCTGTGTTACTCCATGTTAGCATAGATCGGTTTAAGGAATTATTATTATTATTTTTTAAAAAAAAAAATAATTAAAAAAGAGAAAAATATGAAAATTTCAAAAATATCAAAAAAATGTTAGATAGCATCAAATTAGGATATAAATGACATATATTAAATTTTCCTAATTTTAAAAGGTCATTTTCCTAATTTAATGCTATTTTGGTATTTTATAACCATTTTTGTAAATAATCCATTTTGTGTAGATTAAAACTATTTAAAGTAATTTCATGCATATAGAGTAATTTCATGCATATTTGAACTCTCATTTTGCTCATGGGGTCCTGTTCCGGGCGTGATAACAAAGCCATGTAATATTATTTGCCCGACTTGTATCGGGTTTACCTTTTCGCGTTTATTTTCAAGTCATTTCAATTTCTTGGATGTTTACTTACGCGCCGCTTTTCATTATTTTGAGTATAAATTTCTCTTCTAAATTATGTTAGGATTAGTCTAGACATTAAAAAAAATACAAAAACATTTGCATGGACACTTAGTGGTTTCATAAAGATTATAATTGGTAATCAAGATTGTATGGCCATTTAGATAAACAACCTTCCAAGTTAGTGGTACCGCAAGGCGCTAATAGAAACATTGGCGTAAACAAGTCCCCGTTCCTAGAAATCTCTGGTTGCGTATGAATCGAGACAACACTCCCGTGTCTTGATTGGTTTCTAGCCGACCTCAATAGGCTAGTGGCGACTCCTAGAATTACATAGGTTGTTAATAACTAAAAAACGAATCCAACGTCGCGCGGGGTATGGGCTTGGGAGAGCCCGCGCCTAATCTAGGGCCATTGGTCCACCTCTTTACACAAATACCCCTAAACCTTCTTCTTTTTCCCCGGACGGAAAAAAAGAGGTCGTGACAACCATATCGTACAATTATTGTCGATCGGCACTAGACCGACTTTTCTATCGATTGGGTACCCTGTGTTCGTATTTGAAACCTTGATATTACCCCGACAACCGAAAGTCGCCAATATTTCAAAGATGTACATTATGGTTTGAGATGATCAACCACATGTCAAATGCATGAAAATTTCTAAAGGCTACCCAGTAGGTTGGACTGCACTAGTAACGTGCCAAAATGAAATTAACCGTGGAATTGAGATCGAATTCGGAAATTGGAAGTCTGGGTGTGTCACAAATCATTTTAGGAGTATTGACTCATCTTTGGAAGATTTTTCATGCAAGCCGAGTTTTTTGGCAAAATAATTAGGGTATGGTTAATTTGGTTCGGAAAATTGGTAGGCTCGCTTTTGGTTGTGCTTTTGAGATCTAAGATGGTTCTATAGTCAAGTGAAAATGTGAATTGAAGTGTGGTGGCATTGGATTAATTTATGGACTTCAATTGGACTCAATTGGAAGAGAATTGAAGGGAATGGAAGAAATTAATGTACAAGAATTGGACCCCGGCGGAAAATGAAAGTGCAACCATTGGAGAAGTTGTGGAGGATTTGAGTGAGTGGAAGATGACATGGGATGATGTCATGGTGGTTGAGGCCAAGGGTTGAGATCTTGACAAGTGAACGGTGGGGATTGGCTCTTGGAAAGATGACCCATCAACATCATCTTCTTCCTCTGGACTTTGGAGAAGAGAGAGGGGGGAGCTTCGACCAGAAGCCAGCCGAGCTCGACGCCCGCACGCCCGTTTCCGGAGCTCGCCGCCTCGCCGTCGTGCCGGACCGCCGTTGGCCGACCCCTCTGCTTTCCCCTTCCTCTCTTCCGTCGACTCTCTCTCCTGTTTCTTTCCGTTCGTCGCCCAGCAACCGAAGACTAGCAATTGTCGCAACCATCGTCGGAGCTAGGACTGCCGTCGTCGCTCGCCGTCTCGCGCTCTGCCACTGCCCGCGCTAGCCCGTCGCACTCAATCGCTAGCCAAGCGAGCTCCCTGCTCGCCTCTGTGGTTCTGCGAGTCCAGCAACGTCCAGAGCTGTGTCCAGCGTCGCCAACTGCCGTTCGCCGTTGCCAAGGTCGTCGGAGTCTTGCCTGCAGCCGCCGAGACCAGCTGTTGCCACCGCCGGTTCTCCTTCGCTCAATCGGTGCCGAATCTGCCCCTAAGCAACAGCTGGAAAATGGATATTTCAGCTTGGTTTTGGCCCGTTTTGGCTGACTTCCCGACCCCTGGATGCTCAGCCCACCTTGAGGAAAGTCGATCCTCGTGTCATCCTCGTCGTTTTGGTCCGCTCGGCTCGCTAATTCGATTAGTTTAGCTCACTAAATCTTGATTAGACAGTTACTGATGCCTTAAGTATGCTTAGTCTAAGTTAAGCAAGATTAGGTGGATAGTTTAGTTTATTTAATTGTGATTTGGATTAAGAAGTTTGTTTAATTTAAAGTGTGTTTAATTAAGGCTAATAGAGTTATTTAATAATAAGCCTTGATGGGACATAATATGGTTTTATTTTTGAATTATTTAATTGTTTCGAAATTATGGAATTTATAATATTATATTATATTAAGAAATTATTAAAATATTATTATTTATAAAAAAAAAAATTTATTTTTGACCCCGATTGCTCAGAATTTTGTGCCGATCGCTGCTGTGCATTTATAATTTGAAATTGATGATTGGTTGTGGCAAATTGAGTGTGATTGCGATAAATAGGGATTCTTTATAAAATCCTAAGTGTGAAAATTGATGGAAGATTGGCCGTAATTAACCACCTATTAGAGGTCGTGCCCAGTGAGGCCGTGATCGACCACCTATTAAAGGTCGTGCCCAGTGAGGCCGTGATCGACCACCTATTAAAGGTTGTGCCAGTGAGGCCGTGATTAACCACCTATTAAAGGTTGTGCCCAGTGAGGCCATGATTGACCACCTATTAGAGGTCGTGCCCATCGTGCCGAGATCTACCACCTAATTAAAGGTCGTGCCTAGTGGGGCCGTGATTGCCACTGGTTGTTAACCTTCCTATAGGGTCATGATTGGAGGTAGTGATTGATTTGCTAGAATGACATGTAATCAGCCAAGTCGATTGATCGCTGAGACGATCTAAGTGGTTGAATTGTTCTGATAATGTGATTGTGCCATAGTTGTTGGGTTATCATAATTGCACGTGGTTGAATTATATGAATTGTACTAACCTGCAGGAAGGAACTAAGGTGAGGTAAGTTCTCTGTGTGATGTGGCTAGACTACCCTTGAGTATATTTTCTTTCTAATAGGGGTTTAGGGGGTTGAACTTGTTGAGACATTGTCTCATCCCGGTTTGGGGATTAAAATTTCAGGTCCCTGGTGGACGAAGCGGCTAGATAGCTTTGGTTGGCCTTGAAGAGTTGCATAGGTGAAGTCATAAGGATTGGAAAATGTGTCATGCTAGTTGGTTTTAGGATAATTCCCCTTTTGTCGAGTTGGTCTATTTTGTAGACAGTCCAGTGTTGTATTTAAACCTTTTGTGTTTGTAAATGAGTGTTCGGTATTGCGATTGATTGCCTGCTTTTCTATCCCAAGTTAAATGTAGTAAGGGGATTTGTTTCGCTTCCGCATGCGTAATAAAATGAATGGGTCGACGACGTATTCTGGGATGTCGAATATTTGATCGACCGCAGTGGGATGTTCGCGCTCTCGGGGTTCGGGGTGTGACAAGGTGAGAAGAGAAATAGAAATTTTCTTGCTCACACTTGCATCAATCTTCGAGTGTCTTTATTGCATATGAACACTTGCGTTAATTTAAGTGCCTTATGACGAAGAGCAATTCCTTCTCTATGCACTTGTAGGCATTGTACAACCCAAGTTAGTTTATAATTTTACCCTCACATTGAGATAAAGCAGAAGTTATTTCCATAGCCTAGAGCGCCGATTGAAGATGAAGACTCAAGAGTCTAAATAACGGTGCTTCGATTGAACTTGCCTAGATCGGTTCCTCAAGCAACAAAAATATAAAAAATAGGGGCATAAAAAAGTAGTGTACCTGGTAAAAGCAAGGTCAAATGCCCATAAATGAAAAGTTAGGATAAATAATAGGGGCATGAAAAAGCAGTATGCCTGGTAAAAGCAAGGCCAATGCCAAAAAAAAAAAAATACAGTCATTGTATTCTCAAGAGAAGTTGCTGTTGTGATTCGATTGATAGAGCCTCCATCTGACAGTGAGAAGAAAGACCAATGACAAATGCCAAGACAGTCACCAACTCTCACCCTCTTACACATGAGTCAAGTCTACATTGCGTCCCATTGTAAAAGTCTCTTCAGACTAGGGCACTTCAATTAACGTAAGATTTCATATGTCTATAAACATCGCTCGAAAAAGTATGAGCAAGATTACTCTATCTCTTTTCGCAGGGTTCTTGACTTGTAAACTCGGAGATGATCGTGCAACATTTTCATCCATCGGCTTCGATCTTAATGGTCCCTTTTGATGAGCCGCTGACCGAGACTTCATCACAGTTTCGACAAAGACCTCTCACATTGGTAAAGTCGTACCGTTTGCGAAAATACTCGGACCCTTGCTAACATGATGATAGTGAGATAGTGTGGTCCTTATAAATCCTGCATCAATGGTCAGGATAGCATTTTCCATGAGAGTGAATGGAAAGTCCTTTCAGACTGAAAGTCCCTCATCTGGCATGCTCAAGACATCTACATTCTAAATGAAGGTTGTCTTTCAAAATCTTCTCCAGTGGAAATCAAATGATGCAAAACTGACAAAATTATCATGCATGAATCTCATTTGAACTCATGAATTTACAACACATACAATCATGTGTGCATACTGTGTAAATAGCAGACATATTCTCAAATGTCAGAGATATTGCTAGGTAAGCATATCCTTATCCCCATTTGTCTTAAAGTACCTACCATTGTCCAGGTACTCTCTTCTTAACACTCGATCTATTCTAGTCGTCCCTTGATTTTGGGTGCTTGCAACTGTCTAAGTAACCCCTTATCTTTGAGTACCCACCACTTGCTGGGCACTCCCTCTTAATGACACTCAACATGTCCGAGTTGTCCTCAGAGTATTGATACTTGCAACTGTCCAGGTATCCCTTTGTCTTTAGGTACCTCCCAATGTCTAGGTACCCTCTTATTGACACTCAACTTGTTTAAGTTGTCTTCATAGCTAGGATGCTTGCGATTGACCAAGTATCCCACTACCTTTGAGTGCCTTTCATTATCTAGGTACTCTATTTCCGTGACACTCAACCTGCCCGAGGTGTCCCCAAATAATATTAGTAGCTGTTCAATCACTCCACTGCGTTGTGCACCTACGATTACCCAAGTATGCTCTCTTATCATCATGACACTTGGACCTGCCTGAGTGGTCCTAAATCATATCATTAAATACTTGTGTTCATCCAAGTATTCTAGTACTTTGTACACCTGCAGCTACCCAGGTGTTCCACCCCTTTTAAGTGCTTGCGGCAATCCAGGTAAGCCTCATACCAAATTCAAGTTTATAATACCAAGAGGTGAGAGACCTTCATGAATATGCGAGGCACGCCCTCGATATTCCCATTATTAAGAGGTGAGAGACCTTCACGAATATGCGGGGCACGCCCTTGATATTCCCATTACCAGGAGGTGAGAGACCTTCATGAACATTTAAGGTACGTCATCGATATTCCCAATTACCAGGAGGTAAGAGACCTTCATGGATATCCAAGGTACATCCTCGATATTCCCAATTACCAGGAGGTGAGAGACCTTCATGAATGTCCAATGTACGTCCTCAATATTCCCATTACCAGGAGGTGAGAGACCTTCATGAATATCTCAGATACACCCTTGATATTCCCAATTACCAGGAGGTGAGAGACCTTCATGAATATCCATGGTACGTCCCCGATATTCCCATTACTAGGAGGTGAGAGACATTCACGAATATCTCAGGTACGCCCTCGATATTCCCAATTACCAGGAGGTGAGAGACCTTCATGAATATCCAAGGTACGTCCTCGATATTCCCCAACTGCCAGGAGGTAGAAGACCTCCATGAATATCTCAGGTACGTCATCAATATTCCCCAACTGCCAGGAGGTAGAAGACCTCCATGAATATCTCAGGTATGTCATCGATATTCCCATTACTAGAAGGTGAGAAACCTTTACGAATATCCCAGGTACGTTCTTGATATTCCATCTACTAGGAGACTTTAAAAAACGACCAAGTATTCTCAAGAGTTTGGCACTTATAATTATCCAGGTACCCCTTTGATATCTGCGAACGTCTAGGTATCCTCCAAAAATTTGTACTTGTGATCATCCAGGTATCCCTTCGATACCTGCGAACTTCCAGGTATCCTTCAAGAGTTTACACTTGTGATTATCCAAGTACTCTTTCGACACCTGCAAGCAATCAGGTACCCTTTCGATACATGTGAACGTCCAAGTATCCTCAAAGAGTTTGTACTTGTGATCATCCAAGTACCCCTTCGACGCTTGCAAAGGCCCAAATATCCTCCAGGTTAGTACTTGTGAATATCCAAGTACCATTTCAATGCCAGTGAATATCCAGGTATCTTCTAGAATAGATGCATTGAGAAAGGTCGGCACATCTCCCGAGAAAGGTCGAGAACCAACCGGTGTCCTTAACTGAGGTCCGACACCCCAATAAATCGATACCAAGAGAAAGGTCAGCGCATCTCCCGAGAAAGGTCAGGTTCCAAATGGTGTCCTTAACAGAGATTAGGCACCCCACAAATCTATGCCCTAAGAAAGGTCGATGCATCCTCCCGAGAAAGATCGAGTTCCAACAGGTGTCCTTGACAAAGATCAGGCACCCCACAAATCTATGCCCTGAGAAAGGTCGGTGTATCCTCTCGAGAAAGGTCGGGTTCTAACTAGTGTCCTTGACAGAAGTCAGACACCCCACAAATTGATGCCATGACAAAGGTTGGTGCATCCTCCCGAGAAAGTTTGGGTATCAATTGGTGTCCTTAATAGAGATCAGACACCCCACAAATCAATGCTCTGAGAAAGGTCGGCGCATCCCTCGAGAAAGGTCGGGTAAACAACTTATTGCTCTATCAGGCCATCGAAGAATGGTTTGGATCCTGCAAAGAGCAATTTCCCATCAAAGCGACCGAAGAAAGGTTCGGGTCTTGGAGGAGTAACCTCCTCACGTTACTAGGTAAGAGCATGCCTTGATACTTGCCAAGCTCGAAATTCGCACCCTTATTTCGCTCGTGCCCGATAAGTAATTACAGGTATCTTTTTATCTATCTTAATATTATATTGCTCTTTTCTGCGTAGGACAATGGGTCCCAAATAAGATATAACATACTGCATAGAAAAAATTTAGGTATCAATTTGTCTTTGAATGCAACATTTACGAGCTCACCTTCAAAGAGGGGTAGCTATTGACACCTAAATTTTGATTAGGTTATTAATTAGGCCTTAATTTCTTTTATTTTCCCCTTTTTTTCGGATAAGAAACAAAACAAATAACAAAAAAATAAATAAAAACAAAGAAAAAACAAAAGCAGTAGCCATTGGGGCTGGGCCTCCAGGCCCAGCCCCATCCTTTTTCTTCGTGTAGGCTCGCACGACTCGGCCCACCCCCCTCTCTCCTTCTTCTTTCTTCTTCTTCTTCTTCTTCCTTGGTCCTTCCTTCTCCGCCTCTGTAGTTCATGCGCAGTGACGACGACGCGCTCGAAGACAACCTACGGCTGAGGAGGATAGGTTGACGTCGGTCAGAAGAGACAAATCTCAAGCGCCATTATTGGCCTCCTTCAATGCCGAGCATGCCTTGTTGGAGGAGCTCGAATGGGATGCCAATTAAGCCGCGGGGGTCCGGTCGGCGTGCGAGGGCCGACGACCGAACCTCCATCGACCGACCTTCTCCTCGCCTATAAATAGGAGGGCACAACCTCCGTCGAGGAGGACACAAGCCAACAAACTCAAAGGGGTCCTTGAGAGACTTCAGGGAGCTCAAAGAGCGAGCAAGGCAGAAATCGGGTCGTGAGCTCAAACCGACCTCCCTTCGAGAGACTTCGGGGGAGGCCGGCGGCAAGCGAGCTCGAGGGGGAGAGATCTAAGGTAGGGGTCGAGCAAGAGAGAAAGCGGAGAAGGAGGTCAGATCTGGAACTCTTAGAGAAGGAGAGGCCGTCTGGACCTCAGATTTGGAAGGGGGAAGACTCGCAGTCGTCGTGCCGGACTCCTGCTGCGTCGCCACAGCCTAGTGAGCGAATCCCTGTAGTCGGCCCAAGCCGTGCCCCGACGTCACTGCTGCCCAGATCCCACCGTGAAACCCTTTACATCGACACCTTGCCGCTGCTATTCCCTCGATGCCGTTACTGCTGTTCCTAGACGTCCTACCGCAACCCCCCGACGCCATCCTCAATGACTCGCCGAGACCCCCTGTCGTGTTGGGCCACCGTCGCGCCTCACACCGCCACCGTGCCGTTGCCTACTGTGTCACCACCGTCGCTGTGTTGCCATCTTGCGATGTCCCAGCCATCCTTCATCGGCACCATCAAGAGGTAAGGAGAAAGAGAACCCCGAAGGTGAGTTAGCACCGGGTCGAACGAAAGCCTCCACCGGGTAGGGTTTTGGTCAAAAGAGGGTTAGACGTGAGTCTCAACCAGATAGGGCTCCGGCTAGCTTGGGCCGTTCGCGCGTGGGCTGGACCCTTTTAGAAAATAGTTCTATTTGGGCTGGGCTTGTTTTTATATAATAATAATAATAAAAAGAAAACAATAACCCCTGGCCGGGCCTACGTTGCAGGCTCGTTCGGGTCTTGGGTGGACGGCCCGGGTCGGACCCAACCTGAAGCCTGACCCGGGTTGGCTTTTTTTTTTTTAAATATATATATTAATATAATAATAAAATATATATGTTTAATAAATAAAAATAAAAATAATTTATTTTCAAAAAATCAAAAAATGAAAAAATCATATTTTCTAAAAAAAGGCAAAAAAAAAATCAGAAAAAGCCAAGAAAGACTTATATTTTCCAAAAAGATCAAAAATAAAAAAAATGCTTTTTTTTTTATGTCCAAAAATGAGAAAAATACCCAAAAAAAATGTTTTTCTCCACAAATGCATGGAAAATCACTTAAACATCCAAAAAGCCTTAAGGTTTAAACAAGATTAGGTACTGAAAGGGCATTAGTAATTAACAAATGTAATCAAGTCCTCGATCCTAATTTCTCTGGTTGCGCAGGAGCGAGTATTTCTCCTGATATTTTGCTTGGATTTCTAATCAACCCACCCCAAATCGATTAGTGGCAACTCCGTTTTAAAATTGACTTACGGGTTAAAAACTTAGACTATTAAGTCGTGAATTGGTGGACTTGGGAGAGTCTGGGCTACGCTTAATAAACATAGCCGAATCATTAGCCTTCGCAAGGCGCCCGCCCGATCGGGGCCGAAAAAAGAGGTCGCGACAAAATCAAATTTGTTTGCGATAACTTTAAACATTACCTAATCTAGCTAGGTGATGCACGCGCAAGTCCACAAACATATATAATTCCTTCTTAGACCTAACATTTGTAACTTCCCCACTCACAAACCCTTTAATTTGGCTTTCTCTTGGTATTCATAAGTAGCCTGTTACGAGCTTATATCGACCCAAATATATGCACATATTTCGGTATGACAATCTGTTTAAAATTTATGTACGCCAGCATCATCTGAAAAAAAGTATCATAATAAGACAAAAAAAAATAAATTAAATCTGCCTCGAAATGGAAGATTTCTAACGACGACCTGAAGAATCTTTCTCGGAAATGCATATGGCGTGGACCATGATGCTTGGGACACGAACATAGAAAATGCTTTTTTGATGCGGGAAAGCTGAATATGAAAAAGTAGTCTGGTGGAATCAGCAAACAAATCCCGTTTCCTCTTCTTTTAAGATCTGTAAAGTTTACCAGTGACCCAAAAAAAAAAAAATTAAAGAAGGAAAAAAGGAGGTTAATAAAACTTTGAACAGACATATTACATTGTAATTAGGTACTATCATAAGTCGGCTTTTGTGCGCCAAACTAAATCTATTTCTACCATTTCAATTTGAAATAAATCATCTACGTCATGATTAAGGAAGTATAAGAGATATATTTGTGGTGCTCGCACAGACAACATCGAGTTGGTTTTGCCTAAGGACTTTATGTTGTCTTTTTGTTAGCTATCAATAATACAAAGCTGGTAGATGGTCTCAACGGGAACTCCCATTTTCATAAAACTAGATCTCGAGTTTCGCCAGTAATCAAGATTTTTCTTTTTTTTTTTCTTTTTCTTTTTTTATTGGAGATAAATCAGTAGTCAAGACTGAAGATGCTTTTAATTAGTCAAGTATGCAAAGTAGATTACCTTTTGTGTCTCCAAAACGGGAGAAAGACATGGTAACACATCCATCGTATACATAATAGCACAGTAAAAATACAAAGAGGAGCTGACATAATGCAAGACTAACACCAAAACCAGAAGAGAATACAAGGAGTAGTTTGTCTTGTAAATGACGTAGATATACAAAACTCAATTTCAGTCTCGTGTCATCCTTGGGCTTTTATAATTCTCGGGCCTACAGAGCATTCGGAAAAAAAAGGAAAGAGAAAAAGGAAGCGTTTGCATGTGGTTCCACATGCATTCCTTTTTCAATTCATAGGTCAATTAATAATTGATCGTTTGATTACCTTATTTTATTTTATTTACATAAAGGCAGACGGATATCTCGAATAAATATGCTAAAAGACAAAAGGTATAAGGGTTTTTACATGGTATGAACACTAATTTAAATTAATAGAAGAAGTCTAATTAATCCTTGGCCAATAATTTATGATCTGTTTTTTTTTTTTTTTTTTTCCTTTCAGTATTGTTGGGTGTCACTCTCCTAGAAATTATCAAAAAGTTTTAAACATATTAAATGGATTTAATTCAGTTATAAAATTTTCAATTTAGCAATTTAATCTTAAACTTTTTGATTATTTACCAATTCAGTCTTTTTGATTAACTTTGGCCCAAAATTATACCTGTTCGTGGCCCTTAACATTACGATTTTCATGACCTCCATCATCACAATCTGAATCACCGCTATTTCCCTATTACCCCGCACTCTCATGGTTTACTTGTTGACGTTATTTGTCGGTGAAGCCTACTTTGGTACCTTCATGACCGAATTTCCGAAATCCGATGCGCTAGCAGGAGCCTGCATGGTGGAAATTTATACGATCTTGCTGGCTGTCGTGTTGATGGTCCCCTTGTTCTTTTCGTGGAAATACAACCAATACAAATACCCACTCCAAAGGGTTGCCGCAGAGAGGCGCCGGCAACTTCCTTGAATTGAAGGATCGGAAATAGTTGGCGAGTCTTATTTACTCTAAAGTATTCTTCTCCCGTGTGCAATGTAATTTATGTTTCTAGTCTTGAGGTTGGCAATAACTAGACTCCTTTTTTATCAGTTGCATGTAATGGACTCATCTATTAATCCCCTGATCCCGAGAGGCCTTTTATCTTTCCTAATTCAACTTCAATTTGCAACTTGCAAGTATGAATGCCCGAAGTATACGCGCACAGAATGCATAGATAGAAATCTCTTTAGGTTTTTTATTTCTAGAAAGAGGCTAACTGCATGATCCTATAAAACATAAGAAGTTAATACAGTTGCAACCCTTTCTCTAATTGTTACTAGATAAAGTAACCGAGAAAAAAAAACCTGCGAGTATAACAAAAGTCTAGCTAAACCTTAAAAACCAACTCGATCCTATGGTATCTTCCGATAAAAAATAAAATATATCAACTCATTAAAAAAATTAAAAATGATAGAAACAATAAACTCAAGTATTATATACTAAGTGAATATCTTAAACCAACTTACGTAAATAAGGAAATATCAGATTTCACTATCCTAAATTCATCAAATAAAACACGTAAATCCAAGTTGAAGACATCCGGCATCATTCTTCCTTCATTAGAAAAAAGCTCAACCTCAAGTTTTTGAAATGTCGGATTATGTAATAAAGCATATGTTCTAGAATCCACTTGGAATTTGGAATAATATCTGGCAGGATCAATCACAATTTCTTGCTTTAAGAAAAGATCCCAACAGATTTGCAAGATCTATCCATCAATTGATTTTTCCAATTGCCTGTCATAATGAAATCGATATTTGATTCTTCTGCTCTTTCCATTTTTTGCCGCTTCAAATTTTTGCACTTATATCTCATTTCTATCTGAATTCAGATAACATCGGAGGCGCTTTTCTCTAAAATCATCTCTCCATCGTCATGAAAGACATGTTCATCCTGAGATTCTTCCTCAAGCCCAAAATCCTCCAACTCCTCCAGCTCTTAAAGAGGGAATTCGAAAACTTGCACTTCTTGCTTGCTCTTGAGGCTCAACATCCGTATCAACGGCAATTATAGGAGAAGCGTCAATTGCTTTTTGGTTGTTGTTATCGAGAATAACATGAAGCTGGATTGTTCAGCTCGATCATCAATCCACGAAAAAACGCCGGCTTAACTGACTTCACGTTTTATGCCACGTTCTAATCGACCTGCTATTTTCCTCTCAAGCTGCACTTGACCCCATAAAAAGCATCTACCTTCAATCTACAAGCTAAGATATTTGCTTGTCGATCTTTGGAAATATACATGCAATTCAAAAGATGATCTCCATCTGCAGTAAAATATTTCGGGGTTAAAAAATCCATTAAATAAGCAACCTTTGGTCTGTCATAATAATCGCGAGCCATCACATTCGCACCTTCTGTGTCGACCAGCTTACTGTTTATGCCCCTCGAACCCCCAGAGATCCTTTTCCCACGACACAACTTCTTTGTCCCCACCTAGGTATCTCTCCAGCCCTAGGAGTCAAAGTCAGTTCGTAACGGCGTCCATAGTCAACCGCATCAAACCGAATGGCTGCTCCAGGATCTGTTGAGATGCCTGCTCCAAGTTCTCTTAAGATGCCTGCCATCATAGCTCAGGCCCCGATCTTTGTCAATGAGGCAATTTTCACAGTTGTCGTCGCTACCAAACATCTCGTTCCCATGATCTTCTAAGTTCTAATGTCGACCCAACGCAATAAAAACGAAAAGCATGACTTGTAGCTCTTGCACATGCATGCCCGGAGCATACATGCACGGAGGGCCTAGAGAGAAGTCTCTTAATGCCTACAAAGTGGACATGATGGCAGTTTCATTGTTGGGTGAAGGCAATGGATTTGAGACCCATGTTGTCACCTCTACCTTTGAGATGTGATATATTACAACTAATGCAGAAGTGTACAAAAAAAAAAGTGATTTGAACAAGAAATAAATTGCAAAAATAAAACCCGAATGGTTTGACATTGTGCCTACTATATGTAGAGAGATTGACGAGATGATTCCATTATAATTAGCAAAGAGGAGATTAGAATCATAAGTGTTTTCCTATCCAAAATAAAAACAAAAATCCATAAGAATCAATCACAAGAAATCAAGAAATGAGTTTTATTACACTGCCACATTCTCGGATGATGGCTATCTATACTTCCCAAATTTTCACACTTGTTAAGCACACTAACTATGCGCTCAATAAGAGTGTTTATATGCAAAAAAATTATGAGCCCATATGTGGTGTCAACATGACTTCATCTTCTATAAAAAAGCAGTCTTGTAGGAAATTATGTTTCCTTTTTACATCACCCACAATCCTGGCAAAGTCCTCCTAATACGGCCTGAGTTTCCTTGCAATTCAATTATGGATCGAATTTCAAAATAATTGGGATTAACTTCAAGCCATAATCAACAAATCTTCACCTTAGCGAGAAGTCTAACTTCATCTTCATCAATTGTGGTTTCTCCAAAACAACTTTGGGCTCATCACTACTGCAGATGCTGACCAATTCCAAACAGTATGGGAACTCAGTAAATGGGATATGGAGCTCTTCCTAACAAGTACAGCATAATTAACATGGATTTCCTCTTTCGACTCAGCATACAAAAGTATATGCTAACGTGATCAGTGGCTTCAAATTCACATTAAAGTTACGTCTCATAGAAATCCTCAAATCACAACCAGAAAAGTCAGGCTTGTTTTTAGCAACTTTTGGGCACATCAATTTGGAGCATTATGTCCAAATTTAACATGAATATACCATAGCATGTTCCTATGCCACCGGATAACCCCAGTGAACTATCATCTTCGGCCACCACTGTTAACCCTCACTTCCACGGCCATTAACCAATAAACTTTCAACACATACAAACCAAGCAGTACCGATATGCACAGGAAGAGAACGTAAGAACTGGAATGCGGCTAATGAAATTTACTGGAAAATTGTCATGTGTATCAATCATTTGAAACCATATTTCTCACCGGGAACCACTGCTAATCACCATTGAGTCCCATAGAATGGACACGATAGTGGAAAGGGGTGGTCAGTGAAGTACTCAAAGATGATAAAATTAGATCATCATTAAGTGAAGGAAAATCTCGGTTGACAGGGAACGGACTAGCAAACACCACAAGTAGTTAGTATTTTTGAACAAAAATCAGCTGAGACATGATGGATTGCTTTCCAAATGATCAATAACTAGAGCCGTTAAACGGGTGGGTCGGGTCGGGTTTGGGTCGGGTCATTAATGGTCCGACCCAAATTGACCATTAACCCATTTATGACCCATTAATGTTTAATGTAAATTTTTCGACCCAAACCCGACCCAACCCATACCCAACCCATACCCAACCCGACCCAACTCATATTAATAAAATATTTTCATATTTAACAAATTTAGAAAAACTTATTCCCATGTTTTTTTTTAAAGATTATATTATTAAAATACTTCCAAGCTTTTATATATATATATTATTTTTTTAAAAATTGTATTGCTAAAATAATTTTATACAATATAAATTTAATGGACAATTTTTATAAATTTTAAAATAATTATTTAAAAAATCGAAATTTAATTATTTTTTAAAAAATTAAATTTTTAATTATTTAAAAAAAATTAAATTTTTAATTATTTTAAAAAAAAATTAAATTTTTAATTATTTTTATTTTTAAAATATAATTTTCTTTTTCTTTTTCTTTTTTCTTCTCCTTCTTCTTCTTCTTTGGCCGGCCGCCGGCCACGACGACGGCGGCGGCCGGCCACAAAGCGAGCCTCGAGCTCGAGCTCGCCGACGCGCCGGCAGCTCGAGGCTCGCCCGGATCGGCGAGGCTCGAGCCTCGCCCGACGCAAAGAGCTCGAGTCTCGCCCGGATCGGCGAGGCTCGAGCCTCGCCCGACGCCGGCGAGCTCGAGTCTCGCCAGATCGGCGAGCCTCGAGCTCGCCAACGCCGGCGAGGCCTCCGCCTCGCCGAGATCCGGCGACCTCGAGCTCGCCCCTCGCCGGGGCGAGGCTCTAGCCTCGCCCGATGCCGGCGAGCTCGAGGCTTCGCCCAGATCGGCGAGGCTCGAGCCTCGCCCGACGCCGCCCGGAGCTCGAGGCTCGCCAGATCGGCGAGGCTCGAGCCTTGCCGACGCCAAGCCGAGCTCGAGTCTCGCCGGATCGGCGAGGCTCGAGCCTCGCCGAGCGTCGGCGAGGCTCGAGCCTCGCCGGGCGTCGGCGAGGCCTCCGCCTCGCCAGATCCGGCGAGCTCGAGCTCGCCCGACGCCGGCGAGCTCGAGGCTCGTCGGCCGGTCGCCGGCCGTCGCCGTGCCGGCGACCGGAAGGAGGAAGGAGAAAGAAAAAAAAAAAAAAAGAAGAAAGAAAAAAAGGAAGAAAAAGAAAAGAGAAAATAAAAATAAAAAAATTATAATTTAGATTTTTATAAAGTTGAAGAGAGAAGGGAGGAATTATAATGTTTTTATTAAAGATGAGTTTTCAACCCAACCCATTTAAAAACCCACTTAAGACCCACCTATCTTAAATCTATAATTGTGAAACCCATTTAACTATCTTTTGTTATAAACAAGTGGCCCATTTATGACCCATTTAAGATTTAAATGGGTCAAAAATGGGTTTGTGACCCATTTTAACACCTCTATCAATAACACAAGTTAACAATTGCAAATCTAACTTACGCATTTCGTCAAGCAAATGGTGAGCATCTTGGAAGATGATTCTCTATGCGATACTAATGCAATTTAATCAAACAACCACAAGGACTTCAAACTCAACTTTCACTTGTGAAATAAGCAATGCAGAGAGTGTTTGGAACCTTACGCTCATATGTCTTACTACAAAAATCAACACACAAACGTTTTACAGGTATGTGAATTCTTCTGTTCTTCCTTCCATTTTCTATCACTTCAATTCCTCCGCCCAAATCTCATTTGTATGTGAATTTAGATAACATGAGAGAAGCTTTTCTCTAGAATCATCTCTCCATCGTTATGGAAGACATGCTTACCCTGAGATTCTTCCTCAATCTCGAAATCCTCCTTGAAAAGGGCATTCAAAAACTTCTAATTCTTGCTAATGAGCTCAACAGCAACCTTATCAATGGCAATTTGGTAACATGAAGCTGGCTTGTCAGCTCAATCATCAATCCACAAAAATCGCTGCCTTAACAGATTTCACATTGCAGTTTACCTGCTCTTTTCCGCTTGTTGAGAAATATTGTGAGTAATAAAGGTAAAATAGTAACTTAGTTATGAGTAGGGTTAAGCACGCGCGCGTGCGCACACACATATATATATTTGTAACCCTTTTCTTTTTTTATTATCAGAATACGATTATCCTTTACATGGTATCAGAGTTGCACTTTAAAAGAATAAAAAATAAAAACCCTAGCAACCTACAACGTTGGAAACCACTGTTCCGTCACTGGAAAAGGCTGTGCCTCTGGCTGGCAACCTACAACGTTGATCAGCGCTGGACACCATCGAAGAGCAGCACCACCACCGATAGGAGGCTCTCGGATCTCGTCACCTCACGTGGCTCGTGCGAAGGGAATTGAGGCACTATCCGTGTGCATGAAGATCTATGGAGTATTGATCGGATCGGGCTGAGCTTCAGAGGAAGCCGGGCGCTGCCCACATTAGTTTCCTCCACAAGGAGCACGATTTCCTTCCCTTCTCACGGATTTAATTGAAGGGGGAGGTCATGTCAACAACAATTGGAGGAGGTTACATATAAAGTTTTGTTTTGTCTGGACGTGTAATTGCAAACTTTTCTTTCGTTTTCATGCTCCAAGTTAGGTGCTACTGAGATTTCTTAAAAAAAACAGATATCTCCTTGAATGGGCTTGGAATCTGCACGAAACCAGTCGTGTTGTTGATCTGGTTGATTCTAGATTATCAGAGTTCAATGAAGAAGAGGCAATACGCATGGTTGCAATAGCGCTCTTGTGCACTCAAACGTCGCCAGCACTAAGACCCCCAATGTCCCGTGTGGTGGCAATGTTCTCTGGAGATACTGAAGTGGCGACCGTGTGCACGAGGTCAGGATTCTCGAGGATTGGCGCGCAGGAGAAGCTGTAAGCACCCGATTGATCCCCCCACGATCTTGAAGTCGTCCTTTCTTCTGGGGAAGTGATTCTGAAGCAATCTCGTTCTCTCGGATGATGCTGAAGTCGTCCTTTCTCTTGTGTGAAAGCTAGATATCCTAAACGCTGGACATGATGGGATGCATTCTGTTATATTAATTATTAATATTACAAATTTTGAGCTGGCTGTGAGATGCTGGAAAGGCTTCTAGAAACGACAAACGATGGGATATTTTTGGTGGTGGACGGTAACCTACTTTATTATTTGTATTGCACAAAATTTTAGAAGTGACCATTGTGGATGATAGATTTGCTAGTTATTACAGAGGATAGAGTTGCTATTTGCACTTGATAGTGATTTGCATTGAATCAATAGAGATATTGAGAATAAGTATACTGGTACTTTGGTGATTCGTATAGTGATTCGATTGAAGCCTTTCTCTTTGGAATTTGTGTATTTGATTGAATTATTGGAATTCGGTATTGGCAATTGTGAAGTTCATTTATTGGGCTCAATCATTCTTTATTCACTAATGGCGACCAATGGATCGACTTCTGGATCTTCTTTTGGTCACTTTCAATTAACATATGTCAAGTTAGACGGAACTAATTATCCATCTTGGTCTAAAGTGGTCGAGGTCTATCTTACTGCCACTAGACAACTAGACTATCTCACGTATTGTACCGTCTAACACGAGTAAAGCTGCCGATTGGATTGTAGGAGATGCGATGATTCGGACCTTATTGTGGAATAGCATGGACCCTAAGGTCAATCCTCACTTTATTCAATGTGACTCTACTAAAGCAGTTTGGGATAAGTGTGCATTACTCTATTCGGGGAAAAATAATATGATGCGAGTATGTGACACATGGGAAAAGTTATTTGATATTCAACGTGGAGATCAATCATTGTCTGATCATTATGCTCAGTTCACCACTCTCTGTCAACGATTGGATAGTTATCTTCCTTCCTCAAACGATCTAGATGTTTTGGCTAAACGCCAAGAGGATTTTAGGGTAATATTATATCTCAAGTCATTGGGACCTGAGTATTCATCTCTTTGTCAGCATATTACATCTCGAAGTTCTCTTCCCACAGTAGATGAAGTCTTCTCCTAGCTCTCCGTTCTACAATTCCTGAGAAGAGTTCTTCCACGCCAGCAATGGAGATTAGTGCTATGCTTTCTCATGGTTCTAGTGGGCGTGGAGCTCAAGGTCGTGGTTATTGAGGTCATGGACGTGGCGTTGTTCGCGGTGGAAGTCGTGGAGGCTGTGAAGGGGGAGTTAGGACTCGTGATACCATCAACTCTGGGAATAGTCATGGTTCCCGCTATTGCCATCATTGTCAAAGAGCTAGACATACAGAAGCTTATTGCTATACACTTCACCTAGAGCTCAAACGACCTACTGCTGCATATGCATAGGTTGAGGATTCTCATTGTCCTCCCTCAATGGCTCCACCAAGTTCAACTCAAGTTCTTAAGACAGGTGATTCAATTACATTAACACATGTTGAGTGTGATACATTGGTTCACTCCCAACAAGTGACAGGATCTTCAGCTCTTACTGCTACTCTGGCACAAACCTCTAAAGGTAGTTCATTATGTTTGTTGTTTGCATCATCTGATTCTTGGGTTATAGACTCTAGAGCTGCCAATCACATGATTGGTAACTCTAACCTACTGTCTTCTTTTCACTCTATATTTCCTTCATTATTGAATTTAGTTACATTAGCAAATGGTTCACAATCTCAAGTTACCGGTATGGGAGTTGCTCATTTGAGTCCCTCTCTTTCTTTGTCATCTGTTAAATTGTTCTGTGACCTTTTACTCTTCCCATTATGTTTTTCAGGATTTGAGGACTGGACAGATGATTGGTGGGGGACATGAATCAAATGGCCTGTACTACCTTGATAAGAAGGTGTTAGCTGCCGCAACCGTGAAACAGACATCCATTGATGTATATCGGATGCATTGTCGTGCTGGTCATCCACCACCAAACCTACTTCGACGTCTATTTCTTGAGTCTAAGTTTGTGAGTTCCTTTCAATGTGAAGCTTGTTAGTTTGGTAAACATCATAGAGCTTCTTTTCCTTCCCGTATTCAGAGTCGTGTGTCTAGTCCATTTGAGTTGGTTCACTCAGATGTATGGGGTTTATGTTGTGTATCTGATGTCTCTGGATTAAGATATTTTGTTACATTCGTGGATGATTTTTCTTGAATGACTTGGTTATTCTTAATAAAAGATCTTATAGAGATTTTTCATTGTTTTCAATTGTTCTATTTCGAAGTGTTGAATCAATATAATATCTCTGTCAAACATTTACGATCAGATAATGCTAGAGAATACCTTGCTACAACGTCTAGTTTCCAGCCCTTTCTGGAATCTCATGGTATTATTCATCAGACATCCTGCTCATACACTCCACAACAAAATGACGTAGCTAAACGTAAAAATCGCCCTCTTCTTGATGTCACCCGCTGCCTCATGTTTCATATGCATCTACCTAAATATTTTTGGGGCCATGCTGTTCTTACAGCATGTTATTAATTAATAGGCTTCCAACTTCTGTTCTTCAAGGAAAGACACCATTCTTTATTTTACATCCAAATTGTCCTCTCTTTCCCTTACCTCTTCGGGTCTTTGGGTGTGTTTGTTTTGTACATAATATTACTCCAAGTCTTGATAAATTGGATCCTCGTGCTGAAAAATGTGTCTTTGTGGGATACTCTTGAACTTAGAAGGGATACAAATGTTACAATCCTACTCGTCGTCGTATGTTCGTGTCTACAGATGTGACATTCTTTGAAGATTAGTCATATTTTTCTTCTCAGAATGTTCCACAGACACCTGGTGATAGTGATGATTGTGTACTACCAATGCTTCCGCTGCCTTCCATCTCTCTAGCTATCTCTAGAAAATTTAAGTTTGTTGACCGCACCTATCATTGACGAAGTACAATTCCAACTATGACAGTATAGACTTCAGCAGCACCTGATTCATCTATTCCCCCATCAGTTGCAATGCCAGCCTCTGATCCTGTACCATCCATTGCTTCTCGAAAAGGTACACGTTCTTGTGTTGGTCGTCCTGTTGATCGTTATTCTAGTCTTTCTATTTGTGTTAGTACACGTCATCCTATTTCAAATTTTTTATCCTATGATCGTTTATCTCCTACTTTCTCTGCCTTTGTCTTGTCGTTGTCTTCTATTTTTGTGCCTAACAGTGTTGCTGAAGCTCTTGCTCATCCAGGTTGGCGTCGTGCCATGGAAGATGAAATGTAGGCACTAATTCAGAACAAAACTTGGTAGCTTACTTCCTTACCTACTGATAAGCAAACTGTTGGTTGTCATTAGGTGTTCACTATTAAAGTTTACCTGGATGGTACTCTTGATCGATTGAAGGCACGATTAGTTGCAAATGGGTATACTCAAACTTATGGTGTCGACTATAATGACACATTCTCTCCCGTGGCCAAAATTCCCTCTGTTCGTGTCTTCCTTTCATTGGCTGTGCAATTTGGCTGGATCCTTCATCAATTGGATGTCAAAAATGCCTTTTCACATGGTGATTTGGCTAAGGAGGTCTACATGGAGCAACCACCTAGGTTTATTGCTCGGGGGAGAATGTGGTATGTCGTTTACACAAAGCTTTGTATAGACTTAAACAATCTCCTCGTGTTTGGTTTAGTAGATTTAGTGATGCGGTTATCAAATTTGGATTAAAGAGGTGTCAGGTAGATCATTCAGTTTTCAGCTCTGTGTCTTCGACTGGTTGTATCCTTCTAGTTGTGTATGTGGATGATATCATCATTACTGGCAGTGATTCAGGTGGTATTCAAAAACTTAAGCAATTTCTGCATAAAGAATTCAGTACTAAAGATCTTGGACGTCTTCAATACTTTATTGGTATTGAAGTATCCTATTCACATGCTGGTATCAATTTAGCACAACGAAAGTATGTACTAGATATCCTTGGCGAGGTTGGATTTATTGGAGTAAAGCCAGTTGATACCCCTATGGATCCTAAATATGAAACTTGATGCAGAACATGGAGAATTACTACATGATCCAACAAAGTATCGAAGATTAGTTGGTAAGTTAAACTATCTTACTATTACAAGACCTGATATATCCTTCGTGGTTAGTGTAGTAAGTCAATTCATGAGTTCTCCTCGTACCACTCATTGGGATGCTGTACTTCAATCGTCAAATATTTGAAGGGAGCGCCAGGTAAAGGACTACAATTCAAGAATTATAGCCATTTAAACATTGCAAGTTTTTCTGATGCTAACTAGGCTAGATGTCCTGTGGATAGTAGATCTACTTCAGGCTATTGTGTGTTTCTTGGGGGTAATTTAGTTGCATGGAAAAGCAAGAAACAACATGTAGTTTCCCGATCAAGTGCTGAAGCTGAATATTGTGCTATGGCACATGTGACAAGTGTATGGTTGAGAATGTTACGATCAGAGATTGGAATGTCACCATCAAATGTATCAGTGTTGTATTGTGATAATCAATCCGCTATTCATATTACTTCAAATCCAACCTTCCACGAGCGAATTAAGCACATTGAGGTTGATTGTCATTTTATGCGAGAAAAAGTTCATAAAGGTGACGTTATTCTTCAACATACAAAGTCGGAGGATCAACTCGCAGACATTTTTACGAAATCTCTACGAGGGAATAGAGTGAGCGTCTTATGTAACAAGTTGGGATTATTTGATATCTATATCCCAACTTGAGGGAGAGTGTTGAGAAATATTGTTAGTAATAAGGGTAAAATAGTAACTTAGTTATGAGTAGGGTTAAGCGCATATATATTTGTAACCCTTCTCTTTTTTTTTTATTATCAGAATACAATTATCCTTTACACAGCTCAACTGCACTTGATCCCACAAAAATTAAAAAAGCATCTTTCTTTAAGCTACAAGTCAAGAGGTTTGCTTGTCAATCTTTGGAAATATTTTGGAAATATATGTGCAGTGCAAAAGATGATCTACAGCTGCAAGGAAATCTTTCGGGGTTGAAAAATCCATTCAATGAGGAATCTTGCAGGGAATTCATGGAATTCTCTGAGACAATGGTGATGGTCAAAATTCTTGGTGGTGATCTCCATCACAGGCTAGACCGTGTTGACCTTTGATCTGTCATAATAATCGCGACCCATCACATCCACACCTTCTGTGGCAACCAGCGTACTGCTTATACCCGTCGAACTCCTCGAAATCCTCGAAATCCTTTCGCTCAAATATGAAGCCTTTGGATAAACAGTACATCCCGTTACTTTGGACCGCCGAAATTGGTTCATCGAATGGTTGGTCCTGGGCTCAATTTTTCCACGGCACTATTTCTTTGTCCCCATCGAGGTTTCTCTCCAGCCCCAGGACACAAGTCAGTTTGCAATTGCTGCTCCAGGTTTTGTCGCGATGCTCGCCATCAAAGCCCAGGCTCCGATCAATGTCAATGAGGCAGTTTTCATAGTTGTCATTTTACCAAACATCTTGTTCCCACGATCTTCCCAGTTCTAATATCAACCAATGCCATGAAGACGAAAAGCATGAGTCGTAACTCACGTGCATGGATGCTCGGAGCATAGATGCACAAAGGGCATAGAGAGAAATCTCTGAATGCCTACACAATGGTCATGAAGGTGGTTTCATTGTTGGTTGGAGGCAATGGGTTTGAGACTCATATTCCACCTCCACCTTTAAGATGTGATTTATTATGACTAATGCAGAAGCATAAAAAATAAAAAATGAATTGAATAAGAAATAAATTGCAAAGATAAAATCTGAAGGGTTTGACGTTGTGCCTATTATATGGAGAGAGATTGATAAGATGGTTCCATTATAATCGGTAAAGAGGAGGTCAGAATCATAAGTGTTTTCCAATCCTAGAATAAACCAAAACCCATAAGAATCAATCACAAGAAATGAGTTTTATTACACAGTCACTCTCTTAGATGATGGTTCTCTATACTCTGTCTCTCTCCCAAATTTTCACAGATGTTAAGCACACTCACTATGCACCCAACAAGAGTATTTATACGCAAAAAAAATTATGAGCCCATCTGTGGTGTCAACATGACTTCATCTTCTATAAAAAAGCAGTCGTGTAGGAAATTATTTTTCCTTTTTATTTCCTTGTGCTTCAACTATGGATCGAATTTCAAAATAATCAGGATTAACTTTGAACCATAATCAACAAATCTTCACCCTGGCAAGACATCTAACTTCATCTTCATCAATTGTGGTTTCTCCAAAACGACTCTGGGCTTATCACTACTGCAGATGCTGACCAATTCCAAATGGTATGGGAACGCAGTAAATGGGATATGCAGCTCTAACAGCCATGATGCCAACAAATTCCTAACTAGTACAGCATAATTAACATGAATTTTTCTTTGAACTCAGCATACAAAAGTACATGCTAATGTGATCAGTGGCATCAAATTCGCAAAGTTATGTCTCATATAAATCCCCAAATCATGACCAGAAAAGTCAGGCTTGTTTTCAGCAACTTTTGGGCACATCAATTTGGAGCATTATGTCCGAATTTAATATGAATTGACCACGGCATGTTCCTATGCCACCAGATAACCCCAGTGAACTATCAACTTAGGCCACCACCATTAATTCTCACTTCCACTGCCATTAATCACTAAACCTTTAACAAATACAAACCAAGCAGTACCAATATGCGTGGGAAGAGAACGTTAAAACTGGAATGTGACTAATGAAATTTACCAGAAAATCATCATGCGTATCAGTTATTTGAAACCACATTTCTTGTTGGGAACCACTGCTAATCACCATTGAGTCACATAGAATGCATACAATAGCAGAAAGGGGTGGTCGGTAAAGTACTTGAAGACGATAAAATCAGATCATCATTAAGTGAAGGAAAATCTCAATTGACAGGAAATGGACTAGCAAACACTAAAGTAGTTAGTAATTTTGAATAAAAATCATTGGAGACATGATGGATTGCTTTCCAAATGATTGGTAACACAAGCTAGCAATGGCGAATCTGACTTATGCATTTCGTCGAACAAATGGTGAGCAGCTTTGAAAAAGATTCTCCATTCGATACTAATGCAACATTTCAAGCCAGATGCTTCTAGAAAAGGTTTAAATCATATCAGTGAAGAATAGTTTCAATTCCCAATTCAAGCAAATAACGACATGGACTTCATGCTAAACTTTCACTTGCGAAATAAGCAATGCAGAGAGTGTTTCGGAACTTACGCTCATACATCTTACTACAAAAACCAATACACAAACGTTATACAGGTAAATTCACTCAAGACCTTTCTCGACTTGCTTCCACAACCAGCGAACACAAACTTCAATCCCGTGAACATGCTTCAATGACTTACTCAGTTACACAAACATTAAGCATGACGGGAATTTTAAACGCCCGTACCGAACAACAACCAATCCAGATGCTAAGCATGATAACGCTCCTCAGATTCGCCACACGAGTTTCACTCAGGCATTTCAACGAACACATGGCGGGCACCGTAGTTAGTGATTTTAAAACCAATACGACCACAATATCATCAAGGAGGTGGCTCAAATCAATAAAAAGACCCTGAGCAACGATCAAATCGGAGGGAGAAGTCGCCGGAGACGACGACGATGGAACGGAAGACAAACCCAGAGTCTTTAGTGAGAGAGAAGCCCCACGCTCGTTTGGAAGTTTTTCCAGAATAAGGAAGGCCGGGCCCTCTTTCGAAAATGGGCAGATGACAGAATTGGGTTGCGCGAGAGGGATCGCGTTATAGTGGGTCTGCATCGACCTTCTTATTAAGAAATTTAAATGAGTCTTTCTTCATTTTTTTTTCTTCTCCTTTTTTTATAAATCTAATCCTCCTTTCTTTACCATTTTTCTTTTAGTTAGTTTTTTCAGAATGAAAATTTGAATTGTCGACACACCTTCTGTGACATCCGAAATTCGGCCGTTTCGATAAAGTGAAATGGGCATTTCGTCGACGTCTTTTTATTTTCTTTTCCAGAGCGGCGATCACTGTTGGAGTTAAGCCCCTAACCTATTGGGTGAAGCGGTTAAGGATGATATCCATTTTGTAAAATCAAAAAACTACTGGTGGTTGGATTGGCTAAAATCGCGTCACGATTGATTTTTAACGTGAATTGAACTCGATTTCGGGAATCGGAATTTTAAGCGCGTCATAATTCTTATTTTAGGATCGTATAACAACCGTATTTCGTCGATTTATTGACGGATTCCAGAAACCCCCGATAAAGAAATTATCGGAAGAAAATTGGCGAAAGGAAATAGATTGAGAAAGAAAAGAAAGAAAATAAGAATAAGTGTTATTTTATTTTATTTTTCTCTCTCTCCCTCTCTCTTTTTCTCTCTTTTCTTTCTCTCTCCTCT
>CM024529.1:17964164-18027630 GCA_014182385.1 Eucalyptus viminalis | reverse complement strand
CTCTTTTTGCGTACAAGATTTCGCTCAAAGGAATTGACTAAACAACAAGGAGCTTCAAACTTTGGAATTCCTCTATCGCGCACTTCTCGAACAACTGAGAACGACTTCCTTATATACTCATTTATGCCATCATACCCATTGGCACTTACCAAAGAAATTCCTCCAATCTACCCGTTGGACGGAATCAATTAGGAAGATCATTCGAGCTATTAAAGGAACATATCGATAGCCCATCAATCTTGTTCGCCCATACAATCAGGATCTCGGTTTCCATAAGCAGAACCTTCCAAGAATATTTTGTCAATCATCGGATCCTTAATCTTCGAATCAATCATGATCAAATAAAGGATTCTGTTATGTCATATCCAGCCAAGAGATCTTCTCCAGTCGATAAGGTCACATCCTTAATGAAACATCCAATTCTGGATAGCCTTTCTTCAGCGGATTAGAAACTGTCAATGAGAATAGACTTTGAGTCTTGAGTCTGGCTGTCCGGAGGTCTTCAGACTTTAAATAGCAGAGTCTGCAAACCTTCAGATTAGACTGATGGAAACGATTTGTCAGCTTCAAAACACTTTCAAGAAGATTTCTCCAACAATCTCCCCATTTTTTATGGTGACAAAACTTTCCTGCAGATTTGGATATATTTGGCCTGCAAAACATTACTCAACAAATATGGATATCTTATAAAAATAAATGGCTTAATAAACGATAACTCTAGAATCTGCAACCACAGAAAATAGGTTAGTCTAGTATGCGATAAAGCCATCCATAAGATATCAATAGTAGTTAATATAAGCAGTCAAGTCCAAGTCCAAATTCAGTCCACACATCCAGACACAAAAATAAAGTCATAAAGTCAAACATCAAAATAATCTAACAGTCCAAACGATTAAAAATCAAGGTTTCAAATCTTGCATCTCTCCCCCTTTTTGTCAGCATAAAAAAGGTTGAGATGAAAATGGAATAGAGTAAAAAATGCTTGGGAACTCGGACAAGCTGGAAATCTCCCATTGACTGAACGATGCCTTCCAGCCTTTTCAAGTCTTCCTTTAGTTGTGCAACATCCTCACCCTTAGCATTAGCCTGAATCTGAAGAGAAAGGGCTTGGATCTGATCATTTAATGAACCCAAAGAAGCTTGACCCGCATTCTGCAAATTCTGAACTTTGCTTCCCAAAGCATATATCTGACCTCGCATTTCCAAGAGAATATTCATAATTCTGCGAAAATCTGTTGAATTATTGATCTGCGTACTGGCTTCGGCCCGATCTGATGGAGTAAAGGCAAACGATGGCAGATCAGCATAATCACGTAGATTTGGTGATGAAACATCATGACCTTCCTCAGGAAAGTGAGAAGCATAAATATCCTATGGATCTGCTGGAGAGCGACTGACTCCCTCACTGGTAGCAGAATATGAGGACATTCCTCTTTTCTCATGATCTCCCCCTATTTCCATACCTTTAAGTGGAGAAGAGTGTCCCTCATGATCTCCTTCTTCTTGATCTCTTTTCTCTTCTTCTTTTTCGACTCTGTCCTTCTCAGCATCTCTTTCTTCTTTGTCTCCTTCCTCTGTTTCTTTCTCCTCTTCTTCTCTCTCTTCTCGTTCTCTACTCCTCTGTTCTAAGTCTTTTTCTGAAATAGAACGACTTAGATTCTTCAAAGCCATTGCAAAAATGGTGATGTTTTCCTCATCCTCTTCATCCTCGACGATGAGAGCTCTTCTTTTCTTGGATGGAGCAACCATGGGCTCCATCCCTTTTCTTTTTGCTGCAGAAGAGCTTTGATGAGTTTTGATAGAAGTCTTCTCCTTGAATTTCTCTAATGCCTTGCTTAGTTCTTTCAGACGCATTTTAGTCACCATTTTTAGCCCTATCACCATATGATCACACGATCGAGCACAAAGAATTTGTGGAGGCTGAATGTTCAGATGTCTGAATAACTTCGTTACAAGACCTGGATAAGGAAGTTGACCTCTATCCTTCACCACTGCTCTATACATGTGGAACATAATAGTGTGAGGAAGAGAAAACTGTTTCCCAGTGATGATGGCATACATCAGCTTTGCCTCTGAACTTGAAACATCAGTTTTGGAAGTTGAGTTCGGTCTGAGGCAATTGATCACAATCTTGTGAAGTAGAATGTTGAACGCACTCATCCTTAAGTAGGAAATCTTTTCTTCTGTTTCTCCTGTCCTTAACAAGTTCCAATGTAGCACGAGCAATAGAAACTTTGATCGGTTGATATCTTCCTCTCTCAACCCCTAACACATCTGCCAACATATCCATATCCACTACAAAGTCTTGATCTTTGACACTGAAAGAGAATCTATTCACATCTAGGAAACTAAGATTCGAATAGAAATAAGTAGTTAATTCAGCATGAGCTTCTGTGGTGTCAGAACAGAACTGCTCAAGTTGAAGAAAACTAAACTTTTCTCTCAAGTTGACATTTATAGCATCAAGGAAGTCAAAATCCACACTCCTAGGGTTTATCACCCCACGCTTCAGCAATTTTGAGTATAGATCCTTATGTTCCTTCGATCTAAACAACTCTCCCATTTTTCCTCGATTTTCCGCCGCAATACCCATCCTTGGTTGAAATTGGCTGTACAATTTGTCATCATCATTCCCATCTATCTGATTAAATCCCCAATCACGAGGATCACTTGGGATATTTGCAAGGGTTTCTTCTGCCACCCCTTTATGAGCAGTTCCCAAACTTTCCATTTTCCGCAAAAAGATATATTCATTCCCATATCCTTTGTCCTTAAGAAAATCATTGACGTATATTTGAACAAGTAGAAAACTTTTGCTTTCTCTTTTAATAAAAAGAGTAGTGTCTACTTTACCTTTAACAAAGCCATTTTGAATTAAAAACTTACTCAGCCTATCATACCAAGCTCGAGGTGCTTGCTTTAAGCCATATAAGGCCTTTTTGAGTCTGAATACTGAGTCTGGTTTCCTTGGGTCTTCAAACCCAAGTGGTTGTTCCACATAGACTTCCTCATGGATGAATCCATTTAGAAAAACACTTTTGACATCCATTTGGAATAGCCTGAAATTTTTATGACAAGCAAATGCAAGTAATAAACGAATTGTTTCTAACCTTGCTATTGGTGCGTAAGTCTCGTCATAGTATATCCCTTCTTCTTGTGTGTATCCCTTGGCCACGAGTCTTGCTTTGTTTCTTATGACTTTTCTTTTTTCGTCCATCTTGTTCCTGAAAACCCATTTAGCTCCAACAATTGATTTACCTTTTGGTTTAGGAGTCAATTCCCAAACATCATTGATTCTGAATTGTCTCGAGTTCTTCTTGCATAGCTTCAATCCAGTTTTCATCAAATAAAGCTTCATCTATGCTTTTGGGTTTTATTTCAAAAATAAGAGCCACAGCATTTGACTCTTCGCGCCTTTTGAATCTTGTGCGAATTCCTTAATTAATGTCAGCTATAACGAGATCTTTGGGATGACTTGACTTGTGCTTCCAGTTACTGGTTGGCTTATCTGGTTGATGATCACTTCCTTCATTAGAATCTTCAACAATTTTTTGATGTTGGTCTTCAGAAGACTGAGCTGCTTCTTGAGATTTAGACTTTGTAGAATCTGGAGCAGGTTCAGATTCTTTAAGATGAGTCTCGAATAGATTCATTTTGCATAGAGTCTTGAAATATGACATTCATTGATTCCTCCACAGATTGAGTCTTCTTGTTGTAAACTCTGTAGACTTTGCTTGAGGTTGAATATCCAAGGAAGATGCATTCGTCTGATTTCTCTTCAAACTTACCAACTCGATCATTCGCATTTTTCAAAATAAAGCATTTACATCCAAACACATGAAAGTATGAAACAATCGGTTTCTTTCCTTTGAATAACTCATAGGGGGTTTTCTCCAAAATAGGTCTTAGAAAAATTCTATTTATAATATAACATGCAGTTGAAATTGCTTCAGCCCAAAAACGTGAAGATATATTACTTTCAATTAAAATAGTTCTAGCCATTTCTTGAAGCGATCTATTCTTTCTTTCCACAACTCCATTTTGCTCTGGAGTATATGGAGAGGAGAAAACATGCTGAAAACGAGATTCATCACAGAATTTTGTAAAATCTTGATTTTCAAATTCACCTCCATGATCTGTTCTTATACTAGAGATGACATACCCTTTTTCATTTTGAACCTTTTTAGCAAACTTTTCAAAGAAAGAGAAAGTTTCATACTTACTTGCTAGGAAATACACCCAAGTAAATCGTGAGTAGTCATCCACAATTACTAGGCAATATTTGTAAAACGACTAAACATGTCAACTCATCGACAAACAGTGGCATGATCCTTGTGTCTCTCTCTTATAGATTCTCCTGGTTTCATTTTGAAGGCTTCGTATTGATCGAGGAAAATATTGATTCTCGTTTCTTTCACTCGATATGTTCCTTCATAAGTAATATGTAATCTATCCCAGACTTCTTTCGCTGTAACACAAGAAGATATTCTATTATATTCAATAGGTGACAAAGCACAATATAAAGAATATATTGCTTTTGCATCAAGAGCTTGTCTCTTGATTATCTTTTCCTGAGTCATTTCACTAGACTCAACAGCTTCTTTTCCTCTCTTTGAGACAGATGCAGCTTTAGGAGTGATTCATCTTTCTACGACATCCCATTCCAGAGGATCCTTTGATCTTAGGAACGCTTTCATCTTGTTTTTTCAGATGTTGTAATCATTTCCATAAAAGTAAGGTGGTCTGGTATTGCTTTGCCCTTCCACCAGCCCTGGAGCCAACATATTAGCCATGGATCTTTAACTCTGAAGTAAAACACTTCAAACAAAGTGAGTACACGAGCTCTGTTACCAATTGAGATAGCTAGTATAAACATCTAGAGGGGGGTGAATAGGTGTAAAAACAATTTCTCGAGATACGGAAGCGATACTAGGCAAACGATAGAAAGGGAATTCTCTTTTGGTTAACAAAATGAAATATGATCAAAGTAAAGCAAGGAGTAAGAAAGAGAGAATTGAACACAAGGTTTATAGTGGTTCGGCTTATTCCAAGCCTACGTCCACTCTTCCGCGCTGACAGCCCACCCGCTGGATTTCACTATGAACAAAAGAGATGTTACATCACAGTTTTTCCTTGATTCCACAGTGTAGATATTATACCACACTTCCTCAAGGTTTCTTACAAATATAGACTCTCTTTTGCGTACAAGATTTCGCTCAAAGGAATTGACTAAACAACAAGGAGCTTCAAACTTTGGAATTCTTCTATCGCGCACTTCTCGAACAACTGAGAACGACTTCCTTATATACTCATTTATGCCATCATACCCGTTGGCACTTACCAAAGGAATTCCTCCAATCTACCCGTTGGACGGAATCAATTAGGAAGATTATTCGAGCTATTAAAGGAACATGTCGATAGCCCATCAATCATGTTCACCTATACAATCAGGATCTTAGTTTCCATAAGCAGAACTTTCCAATAATATTTTGCCAATCATCGGATCCTTAATCTTCGAATCAATCATGATCAAATAAAGGATTCCGTTATGTCATATCCAGCCAAGAGATCTTCTCCAGTCGATAAGGTCACATCCTTAATGAAACATCCAGTTCTGGATAGCCTTTCTTCAACGTATTAGAAACTGTCAATGAGGATAGACTTTGAGTCTTGAGTCTGGCTGTCCGGAGGTCTTCAGACTTTAAATAGCAGAGTCTGCAAACCTTCAGACTAGACTGATGGAAACGATTTGTCATCTTCAAAACACTTTCATGAAGATTTCTCCAACACAGAGCATCCATGCATGAAGGGCCTAGAGAGAAATCTCTTGATGCCTGCACAGTGGTCATGACGGTGGTTTCGTAGGCAATGGGAGAAGGTAAGAAGCGGCAGTGAAGGTTTGAACCTTGAATGTGTGCCCTCTTCCCCCTTTCTCCCGATCGAATCGAGTCTTCCCCTCTCCCCATGGTAGGTTGAAAACACCTATGCGCATAATAAACACAGAAGAGCGAGAGATAGAGAGATTTTTTAATGTGTGATCCAACGTTACATTGATGAATAACTTGACTCTAGTTTACACCCCTCTACAATGTCTAATTTTAGTGGTAATGATATTTAAATTTTCACCGCCACACCGCGTGTTTATTAGATTGAGAAATGATTGCGTGACAGTATTTAATATACTATGAAAATAACAGTCTATTCCAGATCATAAAAAATCAAATCACAAATAATTATTAATTGCTATGAGATCTACTTCTTTAAGAATTTATAACTCACAATAGATTATTATCCTCATAGTACCCAAATAACTGTTATGCGAGTAAAGCCCTATTAAATGATGATTAAGTGTGTCCATATGCTCCGAGCCGTCAGCTGTCTTTTCTCTCTCTCGCGCCTATTGATGTAGCGGCTCCCTATAGGTATGTCTATTCCATGGAATAAGAGCATCTCGGTTCGTGCCCCTACAACTCCACTTCCCTTTGCTAGTGCTTGTATAGGGTCGGTGATTGGAGCCTTTAGGGACATGGCAAGCAAGGTTATTGTTTTTGAACGATCTTAGGCAACACTTGATTCATTCCCTCCTCGCGCATCACTACACTTAGAAATATATTGTCTTTGATTTCTAGAAGATTCATAGCTCAAATTCTAAGGAGCATTCTACTAGTATTAAGTTTTTAGGAGTGAATTTAGGATTTATTCCTAAATTGAATCTTGAGAGAGTCGAGTGGGATTGTAAAGCTATTAGATCTTGAGGGGGTTGGTGGGATCGTAAAGCCACTAGATCTTGAGAGGGTTGGGTGGGACTGTAAAGTCACGAAATCTAAGGAATTGCTTGGTGTGGGATGAATGACCTAGAAATGGCCCGACTGACATGAAATCAACTAAGTCGATTTGATTGATGCTTCGATCGGTGATGTGATTGTTTGAGTACCTATTGAACTGTGCTAATATGCAGATAGAATCTGAGGCCAAGATAAGTCCTTTGACTCGTGCTATGCTTAGGCAACCGAGTAGTGTATTGGCTTACTAATTGAGTCTTAGGGGGTAGAACTCGCTGAGACGTGGTCTCATTGGCTATTGAATAACCATTTCAGGACCCTGAGGAGAAGCTAAGGAGGAGGAACCTGAAGGGGAGAAAGACTTTTGAAGAAGCAGATTATCCAAAGAGGGATCTTGGATATAACCCGGATGTGGATTGAGATCTCATCCCTTTTGTAAACCCTGTCTTAGTGTAGATAGTTGTGAGACAAGAATGCTAGGAATGGTATTGTAAATATACTATGAGTTATGTTGTTAATAAAAGTGTGGTTGTGAATTTCAATATTAAAAATATGGTCTGCTTTTCTATCTCATTATTTTATTGTTTGGGGATTTATAACTGCTTCCGCATGTGCTTAATGAAAGAAAGGGTCGGCGATACTTAGTTTTGAGATATCGCACTTTAGAATCGACCAAGAGAAGGATGGGCGTGTCCCGAGGATCGGGGCGTGACATCTTGGTTCATCAAAATTTGTACATAATAAATAATTTTGACTATGGAAAAAACCGAGATTCCAATAGCAGTGAAAAAGATTAACATAATAGGAGTAAGTGGATCAAGATCAAAGTCTCATTTCCTTTGGTTATACTTGTTCATATGTACATGTAGGTCATGTTTAAAAAGTCCTACAATAAAAAAAGGGTGTGGTATGAAGTACTTAATATATTTTAGTTAGTCCATTACTCCTTAGTTTAAATTTCTTAGTGAATGTGGGTTCAGCTAGATTTGTTGATGAGTTTGAACTAAGATCCCGTCTTAGCAATTTTCTCAAGTGAAAGTATCGGGTTTCTGTCGTACTTCTCAATAATTCTTCCACCCAAGTTTCGATCAAACTATGATTCCTGCTTTGCGTATGTCCGCTCTGCTTTTGGTTTTTGTTGGGACTTATGAATAGTTAAGAGTAATTTTTTTCACTTTCTGCTCCATATTTAAAATATTATGCAAATATTGGGAAATTATGGAAATTATTACGTGTCTACATTTATAAATCATGAAGTTTTCGGCATTCAAGATCAGGAAAAAGTCAAGTTGCATCCATTGCTAAATTTGGAATAAAGCAAAAAGTCAAAACTAAAATCCCTCCATTGAAACTCTATATCTATTTATGCTTCCATTTGCGCAAAATCTTCAACTACTTGCACCAAGCGACAGGGTTCAAATTAATGGCCCCCCTCTCGAACTATAGTTGTTTGTGCATTTATTGAATCAAAGCCCAAAGAAAAATAAAATTGAGAAGTTACAACCTTCAAACATTGTATCTAACACTGAAAAAAAAAAAAAAAAAAGATATGGCACGAGTCTCAAAAAATTGTCCAATTTCGTAGAAAATAATAATTTACATTTTGACTTTGACCTATTTATTCTAAATTGACATAGACAAGACAGATCAAACTAAAGATTATAAAGATATTTAGACATGAATTTGTGTATTAGAAGATAAGATTTTTGCACGAGATTGAACCTAGTAGGCTTGTGATAAGCGTCGTTGATTGCATGAGACGCCCATTTTGCTACCAATGTGCTTGCTCGGAAGTCGTCATGCGATGCGGTGGATCTAATACTAATCCATGAAAGACGGCAGGTGAATCTACGAGAGCAATGACTTGTTCAATTGGGCATGGACGGAATGAGCTCTATCATGGGCCGAGCACAATCTTTTGCCATGAACATTGACTCCATGGCCCAAAAAATTGATACTGGGCCTGTTTATGCGTTGCCCGACAGAGTCAGTCCAAGAATGGTCGGCCACGTTGCCTAAAAAGTAAAGACAAGCGTTACCTAGAGAACCCACAAGGATCCAATGAAGAACTTGACCAAACGGATTCAACCGGGTTTTTTATGATGATAACAATGCAATTCACATTGATTGCATATGAATATCGAATTTTGCTAGTTCAAGTTTCTTTTTTTCTTCTGCCCACTGGCCAAATGGTTTCAGTTTCTTGTTGTTACTTTGGGTTGCACATGAACCACTGCAATGGCTATAAACATCGGTAAATTAATATTGAAATTAGTCAAAGTGTCATAATTAAACAGCAAGTTTTACTTTGCTAGTGTTTCTTGACGTATCAAATTAGAGGTCTTTAAAGTGATTTCGGCAAATTATTTTTAGTCATTGAAAATTGCATATTACATGAGTTGATGAATCATACACGACTAATATTGATATATGCTAGAAAAGTGTTTACAATGATAGAATCAACATTGGAAATCCAGTGTAAAAAGAAAATAATGAGCTAAAATAATAAATAGAATTATCAGGAAACATAAGGTCGCATGTAAAAATAGATATTATATAAATTCAACATAATCAATTTTTCTTTTAACATCTAGTCTTTAAAAGCGACCTTTCAAGTGACTTACCACCAAACAAAAGGTTGGATGTAAGAAGAAAGAACTAAAAAAATACCAAATAAACCTTAGTCCATTGCTATATATCATTACCTATCACGAAAGTATGATATGATAGAATCATGTATGAATAATAAATGGTCAAAATCGTTGGGAGTCTAGAAATCCAAGGCAATTTGGACAAAACTGCAAAAAATGATGTGAGTGAAAAATAGATTGCATAAAAGAAAAAAAAAACTTGATTATAGTGGATTTACGTGGTTTGGTGATGTGTCTACTACATAGAAAGAGATCAAAAAGATGGTTTTATTATAATCAACAAAGAAGATATTAAAATCATTTGATACACATTCACTCATAAGTGTTCCCAATTTTAGATTAAACCCGAACCCACAAGAATGAATAATAAGAAATGAGTTTTATGACCTTGTCATTCTTGGATGATGGTTCTTAATGCTCTTTGTTGGGAAAACATCTCTATGGTATTTTGATGATTCCATAACAAACCTTGATGTGGTGATGATTCCAAAACAAGTCTTAATGATCTTCGTGACAAGTGCAGATGTTCTTCGTAATGATGTGGTGATAATTTTAGGAAAACTGTGATAATATTGATGGTCTTTGTGAGTTCACTGAAGATGGATTGGATCATGAGGATGAGGATCTTGATAGGCAGAGAGCAAGAGAAGTATAACAAGGTGCTTAAGAGGATTTGAAGGTACCATGGTCGGTTTGTCATCAATGTAGACTTTTTGGAAGGTGACATGCTCATAAGGATCATTGGATAATTGATAGCAAGTCGTTTCGCACAATTGCATTGGCTGATGATCATTGGATGGTAGGATATAGCCGCTGACAGGCTAAGAATCCATAGCAGGAGGACTAGAAATGAGTTAGAGCAATGTTAACTGTCAATGACATTGAAGGGAAGCAAGTGATGAAGAAATCATCACTGACTAACTCACTAGTTTATAAATAAATGTGATAAGTGCCCTGAAGTACTAAATTTTGTCACGTAAGTGTAATGCAGTTTAAAATTTTCAAAAAGTGCAATTAATGAAAGGACTTGATTGAACTAATTTGATAATTTTAGAATCACTATTTAAAAGTTGTAGAATTCAATAGTACTTTCATGACAATTTTACAACTTAGTTGCACATTTTAAAAGTTTTATAAAACAACTACATTTTTTGTTATAAGTTTTAGAACTTTCAATGCACATATCTTTAAATAAATTGTCAAATTTTGTCATGCATTCATGATTTAAAGAGCTTTACTTTCCAAGCTAATTTGATACTAAACTTGAAACTCAAAATATTCATTTATTAAATTGTTATAGTAATGAGTAGAGAACTCACCTCCATGTATTGAATCGAATCATAGAACTAATGCAAGGTCATAGCTCTAGACATAATGGTGTGCTTAGGTTTATAAGTGGACTTGTTTTGAATAAAGGAGGAAGCAGGTCCATTGGTATTAACTCGTCAAATGTATTATTGAATTTTGTAAATTGTATTTTGTAGTTTGGGATCAGTTACAAATAGAGGTATGCAATCGGATCGGTTCTACCCTACAACCGGATCGGACCAATTGAAAAATAGATTTGGGAATCGAATATAGTTGGAACTGATCCAGGACTCTATCTGGGAATAGGCTCCAAGTGAATATCCATCTAGGCACTGGACCAAACCGCCCTATTTTGAAACCAATTTTATAAGCTAAATGCCAAAACCCTAATTTTTTTTACCTAAATGCTAACATCAACACTCTATCTTTTATCCTCTTGGGAACTCCTCGCCAATCTTTCCTCTTCAACTATATTTTTATAGATTAATCGGGAATGTGTATAATTTATGTTTTATGTTGTGTGTTTGAATTTTTTATATCTTTTATAATTATATATGACTACATGTTATTTTTGGTAGATAGGATTTCCGTTCATTTTTTGCTTTAAATCTTTTTATTACTCATAACCTCATATGATTTTGCTGTAAAAAATGAACTAGAAAAAGAGAAAACATTAGTTCTCGGATAGATCCTAGAAATGGATTGGAAAAGCAAGTATGTTCTACAACTAGTTTTGGGAAAATAGGGTAGGTCCGAGGTCCAAAAATTGGAATTGATTATATCATGGTAGGTTCCATATTCCAACTCTAGAACTTTTTTTTTGTGTGCTATAACTCTAAAACCTATCCACTCGAGAATCGATAACCCCTAATTACAAGTAGAGCGTGAATGCTTTTTCAATTACCTAAGAAAGATACGATGGGTCATTGGTAGCGAAGGGGCACTGTAACTTTTTTTTTTTTTTTTTTTTGCCCCCTTTATTTTTTTGCTTTCAGCTTTATTCGCTCTTTACTTTAATTGGAGAAATAAAAAAAGAGGAAAAAAAGTAAATTGACAGGGAGTGGTGAGCAAAATCACCATTCCTATTCGATCAAGCAAAGAATAATGCAGCTTTAGAGATAAGTATGCATGCATTCACTCATTTTATGGATGTTGCCTAATTTATAAATTTATATCCTATGTGCATTAGGAATTAGATAGCAATTTAAGAAAGTATAAACTTTATTTATTGCATCTTAAAGATTTAATAAATATTATTTCCTAATTTGTCAAAGCCATCATGTTAGTTTCTGCAATTTCTTATTTTAACTCATAAAGAAAAGCTTAAATAATATTGCATCCATGTCTCACATAGACCACATTTAATAGTAGAATAAATTTATTAATTACATAAAATTCATGTTGCATGTTGCATGTTGCGCCCCATCTAGAGAGTTACATGTCTTAATGTCAATGTTTTAATAATCAAATTGTCAAGATAGGATCAATTAGTAATGACATTTCATGCTTATTCATACTGCATATCATGAAAAGAAAAACAAAAATAATTAATTGACATTGCATTTAGAAATCATGTTTAGGTCATGCATACATTATTTGGTCTTGAGTCAACATTTTGCAAAACACTTGATATGGCGGATTTAATGAAGCTTTTCTATTGTTTGGAGCATCAGGGTTTGATATTTCCTTAGGTAATTTATTTAACGCTTTGATTATTGAGTGTCAGTATGCATACCTACATAATCATCCATCACATGATAGTGGTTTAGAATTAAAATTAACTCAGACTGTTTCCGCAAAATATTTCTTTTAAAAAAGAAAAAAAAACGTACTTAAAGGAAATTAGATTTGTCTAGCGTAATCAAGTTTTTGTATCGATGAATCTCTGATGCGCAAAGTAAAATATTCTCCCACAATTTAGACTTTTAATTGACCAATAATAAATTAATGGTGACTTCAAAATGAATTGATTTGAATGTTTAATTAAATTAAAAATCTCAAAGTTGTGATTTGATATGGATTTGAGAAAGTCTACGCTAAGTGATAGCTTAGTGATCCAATAGCTATTCTTTGGTTTTTTTTGTTCTTTTCTTTGGGGGGGTTCATGGGAAGGGAGAAGGAAAAGAAAAAAGAGAGGAAGGATAGGATCAATAGGAAAACAATAGAAAAGGGACAATAAATTTGAACAGCAATAGCATAGTAGTAAAGTATTAACCTATCTAGAAGATAAATATAAGTTGTGACTTTATCTCATAATTTTGAAGGATTGATCGATTAAATAAAAATTCATAGACGTTTTTTGAACATAAAAGAAGAATTGCTTCCTCCTTTATATCACCAGTAATCAAGATTGAAGATACTATTAAGTTATTAACTAGTCAAGGATGCAAAGCACTTTTCGTCTCCAAGAATTCTCCAAGAATTCTCCTTTTTTCCCCGACAAAGAATGGGATAAAGACATGATAGTACAAACGTTTTTCATGTGATAGGAAAGTGAAAACACAAAAAGAAGTTGACATATAGCAAGACAAACACCCAAAAAAAAAAAAAAAAAAAAAAAGAAGAAAAACAAAGGAATAGAAGAAGGTCGTCTGGTAAATGACATAGAGCATTTCCATTTGTAGGTATATGTTACTCTATATGCAGTATATTGAAAAATATTTATTTAAAAATATCATCACATAAATTACTTTCTATTTGCTATAAACGCTTATAATATTTTTCACAAGAATTGGCAACTCAAATTCATGTGGTTTGATTGGATTTCATAATCATGTTAAGTCGTGCAATTGAAAAACACCTATATTTTTTATTGACCATGCTATAAAACTCGCATATAATAAATTCATGTCAATTCGTGTTGCTTGCATAAACATATTAATTTGTGTCAGAAATTGCCAGCCCTCTAGCATCAATGATCAAAAAATAGGTTTAAGGTAACATATGTCTCAAGTTTTGTTTTAATCCTTGTTTTTTGAATCACATAGTAGTGACAAGGTTGAGATAATTTTAAACCTAGAGTAGTCATCACAATTTGGATATTACTTTTTCATGCTCAATAATCTTTGTCAGCATTAGAACTTTGCTTTTTTTTTTTTTTTTTTTTCTTTAATCGACTGCCAGCAATTTGCATATATTGAATTGAAGCAAGAACCGATGCGAGGTCTTGAGCTTGAGGAGATAATTTTGTTCTTACGGTTTGATAGAATATTTAAATATTAAACCATGTATTGACATAATAGTTTAAGTTTTTAGAACAGTTGGTAGTTGTCTTACCAAATTTCATATAGAATTAGAGTAAAGGGTTCTGAGTTTAAATCTTTTTAGGCCTTATTCACCTACCCAATTAAATTTGCCCACGTTTAGTACAAGGTAAAAAGATCAGACGAAGTGTGAGGGGGTGATAGAATTTTTACAATAGTTGGCAGTGATCTCACCAAATCTCGCAGGTTTATAAGTGGACTCGTTCAAATAAAGGAGGAAGCAAGTATAGTACTATTAATACCTTAAATGTCTGATTAATTTCTGCAAATTATCTTCTTTAGTTTGGATCAGCAATAACAAGTAAGGTGTGACTGATTTTCCATTACCTTGGAAAGATTCGAGGGGTTGGTGGGAAGGAAGTGGCACAATTTATTTTGCTTCCAACTTTTGTAGCTTTTTATTTACATGAAAAAGAAAAGAAAAAAAAAAGAACACAATCACCATTCCTATGAGATCAAGTTAAAATAATGCAGCATTAGAAACGAGTATGCTTTGCGCTTACTCATCTTATAAGCATTGCATATATTCCAAAAAATCATAAGACATGCACCATATCGTAAGCAATGTAACATCGCATAGCCAGCATATGTCAACCTCATCTTATGCTCATGTCAAGAAGACTTCACAGTCACACTTTTTCAGGCGATGAAGTATGAAAATCACATTTCGCTCTAATTAAGTCTCGAAAAAATGCTTTAGCTACAATTTAAACCCGAAGTAGAATCGGTCCATACACATATACATCACGTCATGTCTAAATATGTAGGTTGACTATGAGCATCAAATCGAAACCACAATATAACATGCTGCCTTACATATCACCAATATAAATAACATTCCATTAAAAACATTTCTAGATAAAATTCATCCGAGGCACCATAGTGTTAAATGTTTGATCCAGATTTTAGTAAAAAAATGTATACCATACAGTACTTTTAGCTTGACTTCAATATACGGGCCATGACATAGTAGAGTTTTTCCTTCTTGGTAAATTGCGTCATGCAAATCTTGCAAAACACAACAAGAAGCGAAAGACGATAAAGTGAGAAAGCAAGAGACAAGCGTAAAATTACAAGTATGACTATTTCTTGAGAATCTGAGCTGTCAAAGAAATGTTGGGCCCCACTCACCCCCGACCTACCATTGGGCCCACCTATACACTTGTTGACTCGGCTAAGTCAATATTCCTTGACCGTGGCACTATATAATATATGATTTTGCAAGTTCGCCACTTTCACCCAGCAAACCCCCTCTTCTGCTCCTACATTTCCCTATTAACACGATGGCCAGGGGTCTGCTCGAGAAAGAAGAAAAAGAGGCTCGGGAGTCTCAGCTTCATCAAGCAATAGCAAATGATGATGTTGATGAGCTACATAACTTAATTGTGGAGGAGCGAGTGCCCTTAGATCGCGTGTCTAAGGACCCCTTCCTAAATACTCCTCTACATATTGCTGCGGCTGCTGGAAAAACCCAAGTGGCCATGGAGTTAGCCACCTTGTCGCCTCCATTTGCTCGAATGCTGAATCCGGAGGGTTATAGCCCCATGCACTTGGCTTTGCAACATGAACAATACCAAACTGTGAGGGCACTAATGGACTTTGACCCTGAGTTGATCCAAGTCTACGGACGAGGTAGGATTACCCCTTTGCATTACGTTGCCGAAAAAAAGGGAGACAAAGAGCTAGAGCTTCTAGCTGAATTCCTTTGCGCTTGCAAATCATCAATTGAAGACTTGACGAGTCGACGTGAGACTGCTGTTCACATTGCCGTTAAGAACCACAATCTCAAAGCATTCAAGGTTTTGTTTGGATGGCTTGAACGAGTCCAAATGACAGAAGTTTTCAAATGGAAAGACCAAGATGGTAACACTGTCATGCACATTGCTGTATCTGGAGAGCCACAAAAAGAGGTATAGTTCATCGATTTCTTGGTTGTTTGTGATTTTATTCTTTGATCCTTGAATTTGACAATCTCTAGTCCTGGAACAAATGTTATGATAATAAAATACCAGAGTTGAAAATACATGATGTTAGAAACATTCAGAGAGGGGAGATTTGAACGGGGTCGCCTCATTTGTTTGTTTGTTTGTTTATGAAGAGAAGCAAAGGGATTAGGAGGGATGGACATCCCAAGAGCGTAGGCTCCACTCTCATATTGAATCCAATTTTTGCATGTGGATTCATTCTTGTTTACTCGGTGATTACTCTAATCATTTTATATCTCTTCAAATTACTCCATAAAATGTATGATAAATTTTATTATGCCAGATGGGTTGGAAAAATTAGATCAAGAAGTAGTTATTTAAAAAAAAAAAAAAAAATTAAAAAGGCAGATACTCATATTAAGATAATAATAATATTAGTAGGTAGGTTACATTTTATTATTTTGTTTAATTTAATAGTCACATATGGGCCTCTAAAAAACCCATTTAGCCTTGGACAGAAAATTTAACACTGAATGATATTAAACTTGTAAGATAATCAGTATTTGACTTAAAAGACTCAATATAGTCAAAATACTCAAACTAGTGATCCGTGTAGTGAATAGTAATTAGAATCTTCACAATTATATTGTTAAAACCTATCAATAGTAAAATCACATTTCCATGTTTGGCAAGAATTAAGGATATTCAGTGATGTATTTTTGGCTATTATCAAACAATTTTTACTTCTATTTTCAACGCCTAAGATTACCCATGCTAGCGCTTGTTTTTTTCAGATTTATCAAAACAATCCCATAGTTTCATTTCAAAAGCTGCTACTGGTAAAAGTCTTTTAAGCTCGTGATGCTTCTAATTTGTAATCATTTTGATTGGCCTGACTTGTTTTGTTTGGAGGATATAGAGAAATTGGAAGGGAATAAAAGGAGCGATATAGAGATCACCTTGTTTGCAGTTTAGACAGTGGCGAGAAAATGTACAATTAAAATCGTTTCTCTTGGACCCCCATAAAACTCAGTTTTTAGTGAGCTCTAGATCTCTCTAAGTTGGATGGTTTTGTATGAATGCTTCTCTTCCAACTCTTACCATCGTAATACACTCCTACCTTACTCAAAAGTATTTTAATTCATCCTTTCCTAGTATTTTGTTTTTCCTTATTGATTAGCAAGGCCTCTTTCCTCCTTTCAAAATCAGTCTGTTGAACATATTTTATGAGATGGAAGCTAGTGAAATGGAGGCTAACGTGGGCAATGCAACACAATCATAAATAATCAATTTGTGGATGGGAAAATTACTCCCCGTTAGTTAAATCTTATGCATAAAGGATATAAACACACATCTATGGTAATTGTTCTCTTCATAGCAAAAGGACTCATGTACAACATGAAACCTTCGGTTGACTTGGTCAAGTCCTAAACTTTCATGAAACATCATAGTCAATCACGTTAGCACTTTTATGAATTTGCCCATGTTAAAATTCACACAAGCAAATCCTAGTTATCACGTAATAATTTCGAGCAAGATGACTAAATTGCACTTTTTAAAACATTTGGGGCTTCATTACATGGGTTGAAATGATTGCATTTGATAAATAAGGTTTTATAAACTTGTTCCGATGGGACATCAGTCGTTGCATCACTAGTATCACTCAAACTTGCGTGTCATGAGCTCACTTTATGCACAATAGCAAAGCTTGTGACAAAGTAGTGATTAAAATTGAAGGGATACATACTTTATTTTGTTCCCTTTGCATTTCTTCCAGATCATACTACCGTTGCTTGCATATATCGATTTAGATGTGAAGAACTTCCAGGATAAGACGGCTCGGGAAATCTTGCAAGATTATGGGAAGATGTCAGGCATTGAAGGATCTGTAGTAAGATCTCCTACTTGCGACCTCTCTCTGTCAAACAATGTTTTACATCTATTTTCAATGCCTAAGATTACCTAGGCTTGTTTTTTCAGATTTATCAAAACAAGCCCGTACTTTCATTTCAAAAGTTGCTAGTGGTAAAACTATTTTAAGCTCGTGATGCTTCTAATTTGAGTTCATTTTGATTGGCCTAATACTGTTTTGGTCGGAGGATATGGGAAAATTGAAAGGGAAAGAAGGGACTGATATTAAGATCACCTTACTTATAGTTTAGATAGTGGTGAGAAAATGTAAATTTAAAATCGTTTCCCTTCAGACCCCTACAAGACTCAATTTCTAGCGAGCTCTAGATCTCTCTAAGTTGGATGGTTTTGGATGACTACTTCTCTTCCAACTCTTTCCATTGTGATACACTCCAACCTTACACAGTAGTAACTTAATTCATCCTTTTCCAATATTTTGTTTTTCCTATTGATTAGCAAAATCTTTTTCCTCCTTTCGAAATCAGTCCATTTAACATATTGTACAAGATAGAAGCTATGGAAGCCAACAAGGACAATAAGACACAACCATGTGGACAAAAAAATTCCTCTTTGATTAGTTTAATCTTATGCATAAAGGATATAAACACACGTGTCTAAGGTAAGTCTTTCTCCTCATAGCAAATGGAGTTTTGTGCAAAACGAAATTGATTCTTAATCCTTTCAGTTGACTTGATCAAATCCTAAATTTTTAGGAAAAATCATAGTTAATTGGGTTAACACATTTGTGAATTCACCTATGTTACAACTCACAAGGCAATTCCTAACTATCACATAAATAATTTTGGGTAAGATGACCGAATCGCACTTTTTCAAAAGATACAGGATTTCATTACATGGGTTAAAATATTGCATCTGATAGATAAGGTTTAGTAAACTTTTTTTTTTCCTTATTTGTTGAGTTCATAACTTTCATATGGCACTAATTTGAGTGATATAACTTCTTTTTTCCAATCACTTGAATATCATATAACTTTTCAATCGACCACTTCAGTAACATAATTTCAACCAAAAAAAAAAAATGCTCACTGTAAGTGCCTTACCTCATTGGATTTCTGACACTTCCATGAACGTTTTCTAAAAGTTATGGCATTCAAGTAGTCAATTAAAAGTGATCCCATTCAAATGAATATTTTTTAGAAGTTATGATACATAAGTGAACAAAAAAAAAATTAGGTCTCTCAAATGAGTGTCATACGAAAGTTATCATTTGTTGTGTCCTTATCTACTCAAACTTATACGGTATCAGCTGAGTTTGTTCAAAGTAGTAAAGCTATGGAAAAAGCAGTAATTATAATTTAAGGGATATACACTTCATTTTGTGCTCTTTGCATTTCTTCCAGATTAAAAAGATGTTGATTGAGGATATCAAAATAAATGTGAAGAAGAAGAACGGTAAGAAAATCTTCCAGAATCTTGTGAAGTTGTTACGCTGTGCAGGCCCTCCTACTCACGGCCTCTCTCTATCAAAGTTATTAAGCAAGAAATTAACTATCTTTGAGAGGTTCACACTTTTGTTCGTCGTCCGAGATGAATCCGCTCGAAACATAGTCTTTGGAGTGGCCGCCTTAATTGGGACTGCCACTTACCAAGCCGCACTCAGTCCTCCAGGAGGATACTGGGGGGATAACTCTCCAAATCATCCAGCCAAGTCCACTGTCGTTACTGCCAATTCCAGCGCCATTGCTGTTGAAAAACCACACGAAGCCGGAAACACTGTCTTGACTGGCTATAAACTCTACTGGTTCATGGTCCTCAACAGTACGGTTTTCATGGCCTCCCTCATCGCGATCTGGATCACCGCTATTCCCCTATTGCCTCGCACCCTGTCGGCTTACATTCTAACGACATTAGTTGGTATTGCCTACTTTGCTACCCTTATGATCGAATTCCAGAAACACGATAAGGTCGTAGGAGGCCGCATAGGGGCAACTTACTTGAGCTTTCTGCTTCTCGTGTTGGTGGTTACCTTGGTCCTTTCGTGGACCTACCACAGATACCAAATCCGACTCCAAAAGTTTGCCGCAGGGAGACGCGTCGGCAACTTCCTCAAATTGAAGGATCGGAAATAGTTGGCGAGTATTATTTACTCTAAAGTGCTCTTCTCACGTGTGGAATAAAATCTATGTTTCCAGTCTTGAGGTTGGCAAGAACTGGACTCTTTCTTATTTGTTGCATGTAATGGACTCATCTATTAATAAATTGATCCCAATAGGCCTTTACTCTTTGCTTGAAGCCGAGACTTTGAATAGCTTTATTTTCCTTATTCAACTTCGATGCAGTGGAAACAAAAAGCACTGAGTTGCAACTCGCAAACATGAATGCCCGAAGTGTACACGCACAAAATGCATTTAGGTTTTTAATTTATAGAAAGAGGCAAACTGCATGATTCTGTAAAACATAACAAGTTAATACAGTTGCAACCTCCCTAAGGGTTATTACTAAATAAAGTAGCTGAGAAAAAAGAACAGAGAATATAACAAAAGCCGAGCTAAACCTTAAAAACCAACTCGATCCTATGGTAACTAATATATATAATGTTAAAATGGTAGAAATAATAAACTCATACATTATATTAGTAAGTGAATATCCTTAGCCAACTGACGTAAAGAAGGAAATATCAGATTTTAATAGACTAAATTCATCAAGTAAAAGATGTAAATCCAAACTTAAGGCATCTGGCATCATTTTCCCTTTATTAGAAATAAAAGCTCAATCTTAAGTTTTTGAAATGTCGGATTATCTAATAAAGCATGTGTTAAAATCCTCTGAGATTTGTAACCATATCTACAGAATCAATCAAAATTTCATCGTTTAAGAAAAGATCGCAACCAAACTTGCATAATCGTCCATCAACTGATTTTTCGAATTGCCTGTCATAATGAAATCAAATTTTGTTCTTCTGTCCATCTTTCCATTTTCTATCGCTACCAATTTCTCCGCTCAAATCTCATTTGTATTTAAATTTCAGATCAACATGGGAGGGGCTTTTCTCTTAAATTTTCTCTCCATCGTCATGGAAGACACACTCCCCTGAGATTTTCCTCAAGCTCAAAATCCCCCAAATCCTCCAGTTCTTAAAGATGGAATTAAAAAATTCCACTTCTAGTTCTTGAGGCTCAAAGACAGCCTTATCAACGACAATTATAGAAGCGTCAGATGTTTTTTGGTTGTTGTTATTGAGGATGACATGAATTTGGCTTGCTCAGCTCGATCATCAATCCATGAAAATCGCCGCCTTAACAGATTTCACATTTTATGTCACGTTCTAATCGGGGCTTCACCTGCTTTTATCCCCTTAATCTGCACTTGTTCCCACAAAAATAAAAAGCATCTCCCTTCAATCTACAAGCTAAGAGGTTTGCTTGTCGATTCGTGGAAATATTCGTGCAGTGAAAAAGATGATCTACATATGCTAGAAAACCTCTCAAGGTTAAAAAAATCCATTAAATAAGGAACCCTGCTGGGAATTCATGGAACTCTCTGAGACAATGGAAATGGTCACAATTCTTGGTGGTGATCTCCATGACAAGCTCCACCATGTCGACCTTTTTGTAGCGACCGACATACTGTTTATGCCCGTCGAACTCTTCGAAATCCTTTCCGCTCGAATATGAAGCCTTTGGATAAACAGGACTTCCCATTACCTTGGACCGCTGAAATTGGTTCATCGAATGGTTGGCCCTCGGCTCAATTTTCTCACGGCACTCTTTCGTTTTCCCCACCTAGATTTCTCTCCAGCCCTAGAACTCAAAGTCAGTTCGCGACGGTGTCCATAGTCAACCGCATCAAGCCGAATTGCTGCTTCAGATTTTGTTGAGATGCTCGCCATCAAATCCCGTGCTCCGATCTTTGTCAATGAGGCAGTCCTCACAACTGTCGTTATTACCAAACACCTCGTTCCACGATCTTCTAGGTTTAATATCAACCCACACAAGTAAGCCCAGAGCATCCATGCACGAAGGGCCTAGAGAGAAACCTCTTGATGCCTGCACAGTGGTCATGACGGTGGTTTCGTAGGCAATGGGAAAAGGTAAGAAGCGGCAGTGAAGGTTTGAACATTGAACGTGTGCCCCTCTTCCCCCTCTCTCCCGATCGAATCACAGTCTTCCCCCTCTCCCCATGGCAGGTTGAAAGCACCTATGCGCATGATAAACACAAAAGAGCGAGAGATAGAGAGATTTTTTAATGCGTGATCCAACGTCACATTGATGAAAAACTTGACTCTAGTTTACACGCCTCTATAATGTCTAATTTTAGTGGTAATGATATTTAAATTTTCACCGCTGCATCACATGTTTATTAGATTGAAAAATGATTGTGTGACAGTTTTTAATGTATTATGAAAATAATAGTCTATTCTAAATCACAAAAAAATCAAATCACAAATAATTATTAATTGCTGTGAGACCCGCCTTTTTAAGAATTTATAACTCCCAATAGATTATTATCCTCACAGTACCCAAATAACTGTTATGCGAGTAAAGCCCTATTAAATTATATAGGTATATCCCATGAAATTAAATGATGATTAAGCGTGTCCATATGCTTCGAGCTGTCAGCTGTCTTTTCTCTCTCTCGCGCCTAGTGATGTAGGCTCCCCATGGGTATGTCTATTCCATGGAATAAGAGCATCTCAGTTCGTGCCCCTACAGCTCCACTTCCCTTTGCTAGTGCTTGTATAGGGTCGGTTATTGGAGCCTTTCGGGACAGGGCAAGCAGGGTCATTATTTTTGAACGATCTTGGGCAACACTTGATTCATTCCCTCCTCGCGCATCAATACACTCAGAAATATATTGTCTTTGATTTCTAGAAGATTCATAGCTCAAATTCTAAGGAGCATTCTACTAGTCTTAAGTTTTCGGTGCTCAATTGACTTGAGCGAAATCAAATTCGGTTGGCGATAACTATAAACATTACCTAATCTAGCTAGGTGATGCACATGCAAGTCCACAAACATATATAATTTGTTCTCTAACCTAACCTTGTAACTTCCCCACCCACAAACCCTTTAATTTGGCTTTCTCTTGGTATTCATATGTAGCCTGTTACAAGCTTATATCGACCCGAATATATGCACATATTTCAGTATGACAATCTGTTTAAAATTTATGTACGCCGGCATAATCTGAAAAAGAGTATCATAATAAGACAAAAAAATTAAATCTGCATCGAAATGGAAGATTTCTAACGACGACTTGAAGAATCTCTCTCGGAAATGCATATGGCGTGGACCGTGATGCTTGTGGACACGAACATAGAAAATGCTTTTTTGATGCGGGAAAGCTGAATATGAAAAAGTAGTCCGGTAGAATCAGCAAACAAATCCCGTTTCCTCTTCTTTTAAGATCTGTAAAGTTTACTAGTGACCCCAAAAAAAATGAAGAAGGAAAAAAGGAGGTTAATAAAACTTTGAACAGACATATTATATTGTAATTAGGTACTATCATAAGTCGGCTTTTGTGCGCCAAACTAAATCTATTTCTACCATTTCAATTTGAAATAAATCATGATCAAGGAAGTATAAGAGATATATTTGTGGTGCTCGCACAGACAACATCGAGTTAGCTTTGCCTAGGGACTTTATGTCGTCTTTTTGTTAGCTATCAATAACACAAAGCCAGTAGATGGTCTTAACGGGAACTCCCATGTTCATAAAACTAGATCCCAAGTTTCGCCAGTAGTCAAGATTTTTCTTTTTTCTTTTTATTTTTTATTGGAGATAAATCAGTAGTCAAGACTGAAGATGCTTTTAATTAGTCAAGCATGCAAAGTAGATTACCTTTTGTGTCTCCAAACGGGAGAAAGACAGGGTAACACATCCATTGTATACATAATAGCATAGTAAAAATACAAAGAGGAGCTGACATATTGCAAGGCTAACACCAAAACCAGAAGAGAATACAAGAAGTAGTTTGTCTTGTAAATGACATAGATATACAAAACTCAATTTCAGTCTCGTATCATCCATGGGCTTTTATAATTCTCGGAAAAAAGGAAAGAGAAAAAGGAAGCTTTTGCATGTGGTTCCACATGCATTCCTTTTTTCAATTCATAGGTCAATTAATAATTGATTGTTTGATTACCTTATTTTATTTTATTTACACAAAGGCAGATGGATATCTCGAATACAATATGCTAAAAGACAAAAGGTATAAGGGCATTTACATGGTATGAACACTAATTTACATTAATAGAAGAAGTCTAATTAAACCTCGGCCAATGATTTATACTCTCTTTATTTTTTCCTTTCAGTATTGTTGGGTGTCACTCTCCTAGAAGTTTATCAAAAAAATCTTAAACATATTAGATGGATTCAATTTAGTTATAAACTTTTCAACTTATCAATTTAATCTTAAACCTTTAGATTATTTACCAATTCAGTCTTTTTGATTAATTTCGACCCAAAATTATACCTGTTCATGGCCCTTAACATTACGATTTTCATGACCTCCACCATCACAATCTGAATCACCGCTATTCCCCTATTGCCCCATTCTCATGGTTTACTTGTTGACGTTACTTGTCGGTGAAGCCTACTTTGGTACCCTCATGACCGAATTTCCGAAATCCGATGCGCTAGCAGGAGCCTGCATGGTGGAAATTTATACGATCTTGCTGGCTGTCGTGTTGATGGTCCCTTGTTCTTTTCGTGGAAATACAACCAATACAAATACCCACTCCAAAGGGTTGCCGCAGAGAGACGCGCCGGCAACTTCCTTGAATTGAAGGATCGGAAATAGTTGCCGCAGAGAGACGCCCTTAGGGCGCGTTTGGTAACGATTCTGCTCCTGAGCGATTTCGATCGAATTGATTCTTTTTTATTCTCGTTCCCTAACCGATTCCGAGCAAAAGAACGCGTTTGGTACCGTACAAAATTTCTGATTCTAGAATAGAAAAAGAACGGAAATGCGTTTGGAATCGCATAAAATTTCTATTCCAATTCTTTTTTTAATTCCTTTTAGATAAATATAAATTTGATATTGAATTCTCATAAACCCTCATTGATTAATTATATTTATACTAAGTAATAAAAATATTAACTAATCAATTTTTATTAAATAGTTAATAATAAACCATAGTATAAAATATACTAATATACCTAAAATATGTAATAAATATAAATACTAAATTTATAAAGAAAATTAAATATGTATTATATATATAGCAAATATATATTTTAGAATAGGAGGAAATTAAAATAAAATATAGAAATAAAAAAATAAATAAAAATAAAAACGAAATTTTTTGTTATTTTAATTTTTTTCTTATTAGAATTTCAATATTATTTATATTTAAATAAGATTTTTTTTTATCATGGTGATTTCTTATTTTCAATAAATATTTACATTTCTATGATTAAATATCTAATCCATTTTGAATTTAATATGGATGGATGTTAATTTTAATTTAACCAAGATTCTCTCTCTCTCTCTCTCTCGCTCTATATATATATTCCCTTCTCCAAAACCGAACACCCAACGTTTAAAAGAATTAAGTCTTCAAACCAACATGACTCTTTGTAATAAAAAGAAGACTTTAATGAGAAACTCATCACTACAACTTATCCATAAATGAATACTGAAGTAACTTAGTCAATTGTTCAACTTTGAAATATTGGCTTTGATAAATCAATAATTAATAACAATATTACAAAAGTCGGAAACATAAAGTTATGGAATCTCTGGCATATTGTAATCCCTTGCCATTTGATTTGCAATACTTTTCCGAATTATGTTTATCTCCATTGCTTGCTCATTTGATGTATCATCCACAACCTCCTCTTCTCTAGCTCCAAATGGGTAATCCGGTATCTCTTGGAGAAGTAGTAAGCGTGGCTTCAAAGTGGCTTCAAACTCTTGCAGCCTTTTCTGTAAAAGATCCCAATAGAAGAAAAGAATTTCAGGCGGGGCGGATAATCCAAATAACCATGTTAACTTCAGAAAAAAATGCAAACAAATAAGAACTTGGTGAGAAATTATCAATACATTATGAACTAGTACAATTTTTCTCTCCTCCAAAGTTTCTTTTTCCTAGTTCAGCAACTCTATATGCCATTCACAGCATTGACAAACAGAAAACCAAGCAAAAATCGCGAGCTCGGAGCTATATCATTCACATATTAGACCATAACAGCACTCTCTCCACACCATAACAGCATTCTCTCAACATGGATATTAATGAATAATTGGATAAATTACACACACGAAAGAAAAAACATAAACATGCTGCGGTCAATTTGGTTGCCCAGAAAATCCTTTGGCATTTGCCATTTGATTGCCTCTCAGAATTTTCTGAAAAACCAAACACGAATTGAAGGGGAGAAAAGCCCCGTTTTTCTGAGGGCCTATTCGCTCATCAAGGTCTGGGTTTCACACGAGCACTTGTCCACATAAGAAATCGTCGTTGACGGAAACACGAGATCTTCAACGTAATACAAGAACATTCCTAAGAAGCTGCACACACGGGTCTGCTAATTTCCAAGACTATAGAACAGAACCCATCAAGAACAGAACATCAATAACAGAACCCATCAAGAACAAAACATCAAGAAAGCCAAGGGAGTTCCACGAATCATCGCACATCAAGAACAGAACATCAAGACAGCCAAGGGAGTTCCACGAGTCATCGCACATCAAGAACAGAACCCATCAAGAACAGAACATCAACACAGCCAAGGGAGTTCCACGAATCATCGCACATCAAGAACAGAACATCAAGACAGCCAAGGGAGTTCCACGAATCATCGCACATCAAGAACAGAACATCAAAACAGCCAAGGGAGTTCCACGAATCATCGCACATCAAGAACAGAACATCAAAACAGCCAAGGGAGTTCCACGAATCATCGCACAGGACCGGAGGGGTTCAAAGAAGATCATCCCAGAAATCGGCACCGAAAGACATTGAAATATACTATTCGGCAAACGAAAGCCCCCCCAAAATCTGATTCGGGCCCAGGGGGTCGCTCGGTGGCCAGATCGGCGTTGGCGCCCGCCGATTCGGGCCTGGGGGTCGGGGGGCGCGAGCGCCCGCCGATTCGGGCTCGGGGGTCGCCGGCGAGCGACTCCACGGCCAGATCGGCGCTCGCGCCCGACTGGAGCTCGGTGGCGCTCCTGCCAACCGTTGCATTTTACGAACGACGGTGACGCTACCTGTGAGTGAAGGGAACTCACCTTGAACGAGCAGCTTCAACAATGAAGAAGCAGCAGTCGCCGTCGCCGTTGTTGTGGAGAGAACGAACCAGAGAAGAACGAACCGGAGAAGAACGAACCAGAGAAGAAGAACCAGAGACAACGTGGAGCAAAAGAGAGAAGAAAAAGAAAGGGTTCGTTCGCACAGAGAGAAAGTGGAGCAGGAGAGCGTACGTTGAGCGGAGAGAGAGAGCCCAAAGTGATTCTTTTTTCTGATTCAGAATCAAGAATCACATTTTTTTTTATTCTAAATTTTTGTCCAAAACTGATTCTGGGAACAAATTTGTTCCCGGAAACAAAAAATTTACCAAACGTGATTATGGGCCGAAACTGATTCTGGGAACGAAGAATCAGAATCTGACCCTGTTTGGATGGTTACCAAACAGGGCCTAAAGTATTCTTCTCCTTTTATCAGTCTTGAGGTTGACAATGACTAGACTCCTTTTATCAGTTGCATGTAATGGACTCATCTATTAATCCCCTGATCCCAAGAGGCCTTTAATCTTTGCTTGAAGCCGAGACTTCAAGTAGCTTTATTTTCCTAATTCAACTTCAATGCAGTGGAAACAAAAAGCACTAAGTTGCAACTTGCAAATATGAATACCCGAAGTATATGTGCACAAAATGCATAGAAGAAATCTCTTTAGGTTTTTTATTACTAGAAAGAGGCTAAATGCATTATCCTATAAAACATAAGAAGTTAATACAGTTGTAACCCTTTCTCTAAAAGTTGTTACTAGATAAAGTAACCGAGAAAAAAAACCTGCGAATATAACAAAAGCCTAGCTAAACCTTAAAAACCAACTCGATCCTATGGTATCTTCCGATAAAAAATAAAATATATCAACTCATTAAAAAAAGTTAAAATGATAGAAACAATAAACTCAGGTATTATATACTAAGTGAATATCTTAAACCATCTTACGTAAAGAAGGAAATATCAGATTTCACTATCCTAAATTCTTCAAATAAAACGCGTAAATCCAAGTTTAAGGCATCCGGCATCATTCTTCCTTCATTAGAAAAAAGCTCAACCTCAAGTTTTTGAAATGTCGGATTATGTAATAAAGCATATGTTCTAGAATCCTCTTGGAATTTGGAACAATGTAACAATGTGCAGGATCAATCACAGTTTCTTGCTTTAAGAAAAGATCCCAACTGAACTGCAAGATCTATTCATCGATTGATTTTTCCAATTGCCTGTCAACATGAATTGACAAGGGGCCGGCGACACTTAGCCTTGCTGGGGGCCGGCGATGCTCCAGTGAGGTCGCCAACCCTCGACGGCATCACCGGCCCTGGCCAGCGACTGGCCAAAGAAAAAAGAAGAAGAAAAGAGAAGAGAGAGAAAAAATGTTATTCATAAGTGTTTCTGAAACAAAAAAATAACTTTTTTTTTGTTTCTCATTTCCGTTCCAATTTTGTTCTGAGAACAAAAAAACAGTTTTTGAACAAAAACGCAAACAAACGCGTTTCTATTCTTTTTTTGTTCCCAGGAACAAAAAAACAAATTTTTTTTTTATAAACAAAAAAAAGAACATTACCATGCAACCCCAAAATTAATTGAATTAGAAATGAATTGCACAGATAAAATCTGAATGGTTTGACGTTGTGCCTATTATATGGAGAGAGATTGATAAGATGGTTCCAGTATAATCGGTAAAGAGGAGAACAGAATCATAAGCGTTTTCTAATCCTAGAATAAACCAAAACCCATAAGAATCAATCACCAGAAATGAGTTTTATTACACAGTCACTCTCTTAAATGATGGTTCTCTATACTCTATGTCTCTCCCAAATTTTCACAGAATTTAAGCACACTCACTATGCACCCAACAAGAGTATTTATATGCAAAAAAAAAAAAAAAAAAAATTATGAGCCCATCTGTGGTGTCAACATGACTTCATCTTCTGTAAAAAAGCAGTCGTGTAGGAAATTATTTTTCCTTTTTATTTCCTTGCGCTTCAATTATGGATTGAATTTCAAAATAATCAGGATTAACTTCAAGCCATAATCAACAAATCTTCACCTTGGCAAGACATCTAACTTCATCTTCATCAATTGTGGTTTCTCCGAAACAACTTTGGGCTTATCACTACTGCAGATGCTGACCAATTCCAAATGGTATGGGAACTCAGTAAATGGGATATGCAGCTCTAACAGCCATGATGCCAACAAATTCCTAACTAGTACAGCATAATTAACATGAATTTTTTCTTTGAACTCAGCATACAAAAGTACATGCTAATGTGATCAGTGGCATCAAATTCGCAAAGTTATGTCTCATATAAATCCCCAAATCATGACCAGAAAAGTCAGGCTTGTTTTCAGCAACTTTTGGGCACATCAATTTGGAGCATTATGTCCGAATTTAATATGAATTGACCACGGCATGTTCCTATGCCACCAGATAACCCCAGTGAACTATCAACTTAGGCCACCACCATTAATTCTCACTTCCACTGCCATTAATCACTAAACCTTTAACAAATACAAACCAAGCAGTACCAATATGCGTGGGAAGAGAACGTTAAAACTGGAATGTGACTAATGAAATTTACCAGAAAATCATCATGCGTATCAGTTATTTGAAACCACATTTCTTGTTGGGAACCACTGCTAATCACCATTGAGTCACATAGAATGCATACAATAGCAGAAAGGGGTGGTCGGTAAAGTACTTGAAGACGATAAAATCAGATCATCATTAAGTGAAGGAAAATCTCAATTGACAGGAAATGGACTAGCAAACACTAAAGTAGTTAGTAATTTTGAATAAAAATCATTGGAGACATGATGGATTGCTTTCCAAATGATTGGTAACACAAGCTAGCAATGGCGAATCTGACTTATGCATTTCGTCGAACAAATGGTGAGCAGCTTTGAAAAAGATTCTCCATTCGATACTAATGCAACATTTCAAGCCAGATGCTTCTAGAAAAGGTTTAAATCATATCAGTGAAGAATAGTTTCAATTCCCAATTCAAGCAAATAACGACATGGACTTCATGCTAAACTTTCACTTGCGAAATAAGCAATGCAGAGAGTGTTTCGGAACTTACGCTCATACATCTTACTACAAAAACCAATACACAAACGTTATACAGGTAAATTCACTCAAGACCTTTCTCGACTTGCTTCCACAACCAGCGAACACAAACTTCAATCCCGTGAACATGCTTCAATGACTTACTCAGTTACACAAACATTAAGCATGACGGGAATTTTAAACGCCCGTACCGAACAACAACCAATCCAGATGCTAAGCATGATAACGCTCCTCAGATTCGCCACACGAGTTTCACTCAGGCATTTCAACGAACACATGGCGGGCACCGTAGTTAGTGATTTTAAAACCAATACGACCACAATATCATCAAAGGAGGTGGCTCAAATCAATAAAAAGACCCTGAGCAACGATCAAATCGGAGGGAGAAGTCGCCGGAGACGACGACGATGGAACGGAAGACAAACCCAGAGTCTTTAGTGAGAGAGAAGCCCCACGCTCGTTTGGAAGTTTTTCCAGAATAAAGGAAGGCCGGGCCCTCTTTCGAAAATGGGCAGATGACAGAATTGGGTTGCGCGAGAGGGATCGCGTTATAGTGGGTCTGCATCGACCTTCTTATTAAGAAATTTAAATGAGTCTTTCTTCATTTTTTTTCTTCTCCTTTTTTTTTTAATCTAATCCTCCTTTCTTTCCCTTTTTTCTTTTAGTTAGTTTTTTCAGAATGAAAATTTGAATTGTCGACAAACCTTCAGTTGTTAGCACACTTGGATCTATATTGGAATAATAAGTTTCGTTGTCATAAAAAACCTGCTCACCCTATTATTCTTCCTTAAGCTCAAAATCTTCTAGTTCTCACAATGGATATTTCAATGACAAAACGAAGAAATTCAAATATTATATACAAAGTGAATGTCCCAACCGAAATTAAAGAGGGACATATCAAATTTCACAATGCTAGATTCATCAAATAGAAAATATAAATTCAAACTTGAGTTGCCCCACATCGTTCTCTACTTTAAAAAAAAAAAAAATGCTCAATTTAGCGGTAACCGATGTGGGACCTTTTTGTGTAATCTTGACCATGCATCTTCTCCAACGCACATCTAGTTTCTATCTATAGTTCTTCTATGAGTAAATAAAAAGACATCTCACTTGAAATGGCTTTAGAGCTCTGGCCAATACAGTGTGCTTAGAGCATGTAGGCCACTTATTGGATTGTTTAGTCCGGCAAATGCTAGGAACTACAGCATATAATTTCACCATCATCTAACTCTCCGATTATAAGCTCTAATTACGGTAGAAAGATTTATTGTTAATGTTGTATTCCCACTTTCTTTAATCTACCTTAGATTTTCCTTTTTTCTTGGTGTAATGCTCAATTGGTATTAGGCTAGCTTTTGCACACCAACGCACAATAAACACACAAGAGGGAGAAGGAGGGGTTGAATTAGGTTGAGCTTTTCTAATGTGTGATCGAATGTGCATCCACTACTTGTTTTGATTACACAACAGATGAAAAATCCGACTCTAATTCACCCCCTATTCTCTCGTGTCTAATTTTTAGTGGTGGTTATATTCCTGGGGAAGTTACCAAAATTGTCGTAAACCTATTACAATTGTATCAATTCATTTCTAAACTTTTTTTTTTTCAATTAAGTCATTTTTTTTTTTTTTTTTGGTTCAACTGAATCCTAAATCTTTGCATTTGTATCTTTAATAAATCCAACCAACTTGGGCTGGAAATCACTAATATGTACGCCAACTATTTTACGTGTTGTGGTTGAATTTTTTTTTTTTTTCCTCCTTCTTTTTCCCTTCCTTCTTCCTCCAACCAGTCTTTTAGGTCAACCTCGCCATGGTTGGGCGAGCCTTGCCTAGATTTGGCAAGGCCAACCTTGTCAACGCTTGCCTCTTGCTAGTTGTCAAGGTTCGATGACTAACTGGAGGAAGAAGGAAGGGTAGAAAAAAAAAAAAAAGGAAGAGAAAGGAAATAAAAGAATAACAAAATTCTAAAAAAAAAATTAAAAATTATTAACGTTAGCGCTGGCCAATGCCACATAGGAAAACCAGAGTCCACATTAGTGATTTCCAGATAAAATTCATTGGATAGACTAAATTGGTACAAATATAAAATGTTTATGACTTAATTGAAAAAAAAAAATCTAAATTAAATTGGCACAATTGTGATAGGTTTATGAATTTTTTTGGTAATTTTCCCATTTAAGTTTTCACCCTAATATGGTGCTTGTGCTAGGTTATACCAAGTAGACGTCACAAAATTAAATGATCATTTGGCATGTCCATGTACCCCGTGAAGTACCTCATGATACAAATCTGTAGTCCTCAATTGTCATTAGAGTCGATCTTCGGAGAGTGATAAAGGAGTTTGAAATCAAATTTGATTGGCAACGACTCTAAACATTAGTTAATGTAGCTAGGTGACTCCCATGCAAGTCCACAGACATCTATTATTCTTTCCTCCACCTACTATATGTCAATTCCCCCTCGACGAACCTTTTAATGACTTTTCTTCATGTGGTATTCATAAGTAGCTCGTTACACGTTTTATATCGACGGAGATATATCCAAATATAATCTATGAAACTTCGGATTGGGAGAAAATTTTGTCCCATCAAGCTCAAGGAAGAATTTTTCAGTGGGATCGTCTGTTCAAGATTTATCCACGCGAGTATGATTTAAGAAAAAGCAGCATAAAGAAAAAAGACAAACAATCTAAAGTCTGCCTCGGAGTTGTAGATATCTAACGATGATCTAAGGAATCTCTCTCGGAAATGACTTGGGCATGGATCGTGATACTTGTGGACAAGGATATAGAAAATGCTTTCTTGGTTTGGGAAAGCTGAATACAGAAAAGTAGTTTGGTGGAATCAGCAAACAAACCCCTTTATCACTCTCTCTTTTTAAATATTAGTAAAGTTTATTAATTACCCCAAAAAATAAAGAGGGAAAAAATGAAATTAAATAAACTATGAACATTCAATTTATCATACAATTAACTATTATCCTAAATCAACTTTCATGCGCCAAACTAAATCGGGAAAATTGTCCAAAAAGTCCTAAACCTATTGCACTTTTGTCAATTCAGTCATAAACCTTTTAACTTTGCCAATTGAGTCCTAAACTTTTTCACTTCTTACCGATTTAGTCTATCCAGCCAATTTTGGCTGAAAAATGCTAACGTGAACGTCGGCGGTGCCACATAGGACTGTCGACGCTGACGTGGACAATTTTAATAATATTTTAATATTTTTTTGAATATTTTTTCCTTTTTTTTCGTTTTTTTCTCTCTTTTTGGCTTTTTCTTGGCCTTTTCCGGTGGCCAGCCACCGGCCACAAGCAACGGTTGGCCACCGGCCATAGCTAGTTAGCTGGCCTTGCCCGCCACAAGCGAGGCCCGGTCGGGCAAGGAGGAGCCCCGGCGAGGGGAGCCCTTGTGACATCCAGATTTTTCAACCCTATCTTCTACTGAATAAATCGGGCATTTCATTGACGTGCCTTTAGGGTTATTCTTAGAGCCGATCACTCTCGAGATAACTAGACTATTTAGGGGAAATTATTAAGTAATTTTAAGGCAATAGACTTGAGAACTCGGTTCGGAATCGGCTTCTCGACTATGTCCATCTTTAAGGGTTATTACGGCACAGTTAAAAATCGATTTGAAATAAAAAAAAATGGACTAGATCAATAGAGATGTGTGGCTAATCGTGGGTGACACCACTAAATTAGAAAATTCTCGTCGACCGGCCCTAGATTGATTTTCTTATTGTTTTGGTACCCTATGTCCGCAGTTGGATCCTCAAGATTTTCATGACAATCGAGAGTCGCCAATGAGTCGAGTGGGTTCATAGTGGCTTGAAGAAAATCGACCACGGGTAATTTACCTTTAAAAGTTCTAAAAACTACCCGATAGTCTAAATCATGTTAAAAACGCGCTGAATGAAAATTAACCGCCAATTCGAGTTCGATTTCAGAAATTGAAGTTTTGGTCATATCACAATAAATTCTAGGAGTGTCGACTCATTCTTAGAAGATTTTTCTGACACCCAACAATTTTTGGGAAAAAGTCGTCGCCGGGCCGTTTTTGTGCAATTGAAGTCAGAGATTTAAATTTGATTACAAAAAATTGAGATGGAAAGTGGATTCAAAGATGAGGAAGAATGCTAAGATGGTCTATAGATGACCAATTGAAATTATTGAGGCCAATTGTGATTAAATCAAGTGAGTGTGATGGTCCAATTGGAAGAGATGGCTTGCAAATTCGTAACTCCCCTCCCCCTAGCCCAAAATTGACCAATTGAGAAGTTGTGAGAGGTGTTGGTGTGGCCTAATGAAGGCCAATGGATAATACTTGGCCTAGAGTGAGTGTGAAAGATATTTTGTAGAAAGATCAAGCCTTGGTGGAGGCCCCACCCATCTCTCCCTCATCCTCTCCATCTTGCTGCCTGAGCTGCTTCCCTTCCATCATTCCCATCTTTTTCTTCGTGCGACACTGCCAACAGCAACCGCAGAAGACCAAGCTGCTTCCTTCGAAAATTTTCCTTCGTCCGCCAGCTGCACCGAAGACCAATCCATTGAGGTTTTGGTCAATCTCAGCAAGATTGTTGACTACGTGCAGCTCCACTGCTTCGTGTCTTCTCTAGTAGCGTTGAAGACTTACCGAAGCTGCCCCATGTGAAGCAACAATCCACCGAATTCTCCCTGCCAATAAAGCCCACTTTCGTTTGCCTCTGTTTCCACCGAAACTGATTTTGCCGAGCTTACTGCCACTTGGCAGTGTTTGCGCCTGGTTCGGTCAACAACAGCTTCAACCGAAGCTCTTGGTTGACCGCAGCAGCCCATGCACGCACACGGACCAGTCACCAGCAACGCCAGCGAAGAAGGCCACCTCCACGCGTCCACGTAGCCTTCGGCTGCTCCCTTCGTCTTCGCCAGCTTTGTCTGCGAGATCCACCGAGTGTCCTCACGCTGCCAATACACCGGTCAACTCCAACAACTCGCCCCTTTGATTTGCTGATCGAGCAGCGTCCAATGAAACCCTAGCAACCAGCGCCTCCACGTTGCTTTATTCGCGGCCCTCTTCCAACAGCAACCTAGCGAATTCTAGCCCAGTTATTTGTGCATCTCGGCTCGTGAATTCCAGCGAGCCTCCTCAAAGAAGCCCAGTCATGTGCCTTTAGCTTGTGAAGCCAGTTTAGCCCACCAGTATTCAGCCCAAAGCTGCAGCCCAACAAGCCCGCAGGATTGATCCATTTGAAGCCCAAAAGTTCAGCAACTTAGCCCATTGGAATTCGGCCCATCTTCAGCAGGCCCAATCCAACTTGGGTCCAACCTATTCTAGTGCAAGAACAAATCTCATTTGGCTGAGATTTGTTGGGCCAAGGTTGAGGCCCGGTCCAAGCTTGTCGAGGTCATCGAAAGCCCGATTTCGGCCGCCGTCGCAGTGATTTGGTTCCCATTTTTAATCAAGTGATTTTTGCTCACTAATCCCTTATTAGTCGGTAAATTATGCTTAGGGGTTGATTAGATTTTATTAATTGCAATGAGGTGGATAGATTAGATTAAAGTAATTAAATTAGAGACTTATTGATGCATGTTAGGTGATTGGATAGTGTAGATAGCAAGGAAATAGGTCTTGGTATTTATTGAGCAAGTCTCGGTAATTTTCCGGGTTTGTATCGGCTTCCAATTAGGCTATAACGGGCTTAAGTTGGATTTATTGCATTTATTTAATATTTTTCGTAATTATTTAATTATTTATTTATTTTTCGAAAATTAGGCTGGGATAGTCGACGACCGAAATGTTGTGCTGATTCCAATGGTGCTTTCTATTTATTTATTCGAGTATCAGATTGTGAAGTTTTAGTGAAATTGGTAAATATGAGAATTTATCTCGAAATTGGGAAAATGTTGGTACTTGAAAGGAAAGTAACTGTGTGAGGTTGTGAGTTGGATTAAAGATTTCCAGGTGGGGTCGTGATGCCACCAAGTTGAGAAAATTGCCAGTTGGGGCCGTGATTCCACTAAATCTAAATTTGCCGAGTGGGACTGTGATTCCACTAAAAATAAATTATGCCTATAGGGCCATGATTTGGAGTCAAGAATGAAGAGTCGTGATGACCATGTAATGGTTTTGATAACATGTAATCGACTGAGTCGATTGATCGTTAAGTCGATCTAATTGGTTGGATGCTATAATTGTCAGTATTTATTATTTGAACTGACTTGCAGAAAGGAAACTGAGGCCATGGTAAGCCCTCTGACCCATGATGTGCTTAGGCAGCCCTCAGGGCATATTTTCTTAATAATCGAGTTTTAGAGGGTAGAACTCGCTGATACGTGGTCTAATTGGTTATTAAATAACTATTTCAGGACTCTGAGGAGGAGCCGGGGAAGAGGAACTTGAGGAGGAGAAAGAATTTTGAAGAAGAAGAAGATGATCGATAGAGGGATCTTGAGTACAACCCGGATGTGAATTGAGATCCCATCCCTTTTGTGAACCTTGTCTTAGGTAGATAGCTGTGAGACAAGTATGCTGTGAATAGTATTGTAATTATATTATGAGTTGTGTTGTTAATAAAAGTGTGGTTATGAATTTCAATATGAAAAATATGGCATGCTTTTCTATCCCATCGTTTTATTGTTTGGGGATTTATAATTGCTTCCACATGCGCATAATAAACTAAAAGGGTTGGCGATATTAGTCCTAGGATATCGCATTTTAAAATCAACCTGATAGAAGCATGGGCGTGTCCCCGAGGATTGGGGCATGACAATCCTCGCACAGGCACGGCTTGGCTAGGGTCGCCTAGGCAAGGTCGACCCTCCCCCAGGCCAGGGCGGCCTCACTGAGTGTCGGCCGGGCGACGGCGACGCTAGGTGAGGCCGCCTTGGCCTCGCCGTCGCCTAAGTGATCGTTAGCCTCACCCAAACCAAATCTGGCGAGGCTGGCCCTCGCCCCTAGCCGGGTGGGCCTGTGGCCGACGCTCACTTGGGTGAGGGCTCCCCTCCCCAGATCTGGCGAGATCGGGCCTTGCCGGGCGTCGCCGTTGCCCGGCCGATGCCCGGTGAGGCCGCCTTGGCCTGGGGGAGGGTCAGCCTCGCCCAGGCGACCCTAGTCGAGCCGTGCCTAGGTGAGGGCTCCCCTTGCTGAGGCTCCTCCTCACCTATGGCAAGTGAGGCCAATCGGCTGGCTGTGGTCGATGGCCGGTGGCCGGCCATTGGAAAAGGCCAAGAAAAATATTAAAATTTTATTAAAAATTGTCCACATCAGCACCGGTAGTCCTACGTGGCACCGTTGGCATCCACGTCAGCATTTTTCGACCAAAATTGGCCGGATGGACTAAATCGGTAAGAAATGAAAAGGTTTAGGACTCAATTGGCAAAGTTAAAATGTTTTAGGACTGAATTGGCAAAAGTGCAATAGGTTTCAAACTTTTTGGACAATTTTTCCAACTAAATCTATTTCTATCATCTTGATTTAAGTGATTTTCATGTGGTGCTCATATAGATAAATACAAGTTGGCTTTACCGCTATCATAGATTAACTTTCTTATGCCAAACTAAGTCTATTTCTATTGTCTTGATTTAAGTGATTTTCATGTTGGTGTCTTTATGTTGTCTTTTTGCTAGTTATCAATAATAAAGCCTAGAGATAGTCTTGACGGGAAAACCAAGTTGGCAAGATTTGCCTAATGTCTTTATGTTGTCTTTCCCAGACAAAGAACGGAATAAAGTTAGTTATACATAGAGCTGCGAGCTCCGCATGCTATCTCTATTTCACTTCATATTTAAAAGGGCTTTATTGCTGTGTGGTCTCCTCTCTCTCTCTCTCTCTCTCTCTACACTAATGGAAGTAGCATATGAGTCACTTTTTTGCTGCAAGTACCGTATGATGTTCATGGATATCTTTTTTTTTTTTTTTTTTTTTTGGTAACTTTTAGAATTAATATGTTTGGTGCAGTTAAAATACATGGGTGCTACATCATTTAGACGACAAGATTTATCAGTGCTATATCCATTCTGATTAATAGATTTTAAGCTACTTCTCAGTGAGACTTGCCCAGCTTTGAAGAGTCATTTTTTTCTTCAAAATGAGAGCATGTGTGCGAGAGTCCTAGTTAAAGAAAAAATAGGCCTAATATATACACAAAATCTAAACCATCAGATCAATTTGTGGTAATTTTTCAATAATGGGTAGCCACGCGCATGTGACAAATTAGTCCCATATGTAGACCAAGCGAACACATCAAAATTTATTAGTTGATGCGTGAGATGAATCTTCACATTTAGCTTATCCTCTTGGTTCATAAAAAATTTGTACATAAGAAATAATTTTCACTATGGAAAAAACCAAGATTCCAATAGCAGTGAATAAGATTAACATAATAGGAGTAAGTGGATCAAGATCAAAGTCTCATTTCCTTTGGTTATACTTGATGATATGTACATGTAAGTCATGTTTAAAAAGTCCCACAATAAAAAAAGAAAAAGGGTGTGGTATGAAGTACTTAATATATTTTAGTTAGTCCATTACTCCTTAGTTTAAATTTCTTAGTGAACGTGGGTTCAACTAGATTTGTTGATGAGTTTTAACTAAGATCCTGTCTTAGCAATTTTCTCAAGTGAAAGTATTGGGTTTCTGCCGTGCTTCTCAATAATTCTTCCACCCAAGTTTCGATCAAACTATGATTCCTGCTTTGTGTATGTCCGCCCTGCTTTTGGTTTTTGTTGGGACTTATGAATAGTTAAGAGTAATTTTTTCACTTTCTGCTCTATATTTAAAATATTATGCAAATATTGGGAAATTATGGAAATTATTACGTGTCTACATTTATAAATCATGAAGTTTTCGGCATTCAAGATCAGAAAAAAAGTCAAGTTGCATCCATTGCTAAATTTGGAATAAAGCAAAAAGTCAAAACTAAAATCCCTCCATTGAAACTCTATATTTATTTATGCTTCCATTTGTTCAAAATCTTCAACTTGCACCAAGCGACAGGGTTCAAACCAATGGCCCCTCTCTCGAACTATAGTTGTTTGTGCAATTGTTAAATCAAAGCCCAAAGAAAAATAAAATCGAGAAGTTACAACCCTCAAACACTGTATCTAACACTACCAAAAAAAAATGATATGGCACGAGTCTCAAAATTGTCCAATTTCGTGGAAAATAATAATTTACATTTGACTTTGACCTATTTATTCTAAATTGACATATACAAGACAGATCAAACTAAAGATTATAAAGATATTTAGACATGTATTTGTGTATTAGAAGATAAGATTTTGCACGAGATTGAACCTAGTAGGCTTGTGATAAGCGTCGTTGATTGCATGAGACGCCCATTTTGCCACCAATGGGCTTGCTCGGAAGTCATCATGCGATGCGGTGGATCTAATACTAATCCATAAAAGACGGCAGGTGAATCTACGAGAGCAATGACTTGTTCAATTGGGCATGGACGGAATGAGCTCTCTCATGGGCCGAGCACAATCTTTTGCCATGAACATTGACTCCATGGCCCAAAAATTGATACTGGGCCTGTTTATGCGTTGCCCGATAGAGTCAGTCCAAGAATGGTCGGCCACGTTGCCTAAAAAGTAAAGACAAGCCTTAGCTAGAGAACCCACAAGGATCCAGTGAAGAACTTGACCAAACGGATTCAACCAGGTTTGATAACATAAGCAATTCACATTGAATTTTGCTAGTTCAAGTTTCTTTTTTCTTATGCCCACTGGCCAAATGGTTTCAGTTTATTGTTGTTACTTTGGGTTGCACATGAACCACTGCAACGGCTATAAACATCGGTAAATTAGTACTGAAATTATTCAAAGTATCCTAATTAAACAGCAAGTTTTACTCCGCTAGTGTTTCTTGACGTATCAAATTAGAGGTTTTTAAAGTGATTCCTGCAAATTATTTTTAGTCATTGAAAATACGCATATTATATGAGTTGATGAATCATACGTGACTAAGGTCGATACATGCTAGAAAAGTGTTTACAATGATAGAATCGACATCGGAAATCCAGTGTAAAAAGAAAACAATGGGCTGAAATGATAAATAGAATTATCAAGAAACATAAGGTCGCATGTAAAAATAGATATTATATAAATTCAACATCATCAATTTTTGCTTTTAACATCTAGTCTTTAAAAGCGACCTTTCAAGTGACTTACCACCAAACAAAAGGTTGGATGTAAGAAGATAGATCTCAAAAATACCAAATAAACCTTAGTCCATTGCTATATATCATTACCTATCATGAAAGTATGATATGATAGAATCATGTATGAATAATAAATGGTCAAAATCGTTGGGAGTCTAGAAATCCAAGGCAATTTGGACAAAACTGCAAAAAATGATGTGAGTAAGAAATAGATTACATAAAAAAAAAAAAAAAAAAACTTGATTATAGTGAATTTACGTGGTTTGGTGATGTGTCTACTACACAGGGAGAGATAAAAAAGATGGTTTTATTATAATCATCAAGGAAGATATTAAAATCAATTGATACACATTCACTCATAAGTGTCCCCAACTTTAGATTAAACCCGAACCCACAAGAATCAATCATAAGAAATGAGTTTTATGAACTTGTCATTCTTGGATGATGGTTCTTAATGCTCTTTGTTAGGAAAACATTCCCATGGTATTTTGATGATTCCAGAACAAACCTTGATGTGGTGATGATTCCAAAACAATTCTTAATGATCTTCGTGACAAGTGCAGATGTTCTTCGTAATGATGTGGTGATAATTTTAGGAAAACTGCGATAATATTGATGGTCTTTTTGTGAGTTCACTGAAGATGGATTGGATCATGAGGATGAGGATCTTGATAGACAGAGAGCAAGAGAAGTATAACAAGGTGCTTAGGAGGATTTGAAGGTACCATGGTTGGTTTGTCATCAATGTAAACTTTTTGGAAGGTGACATACTCATAAGGATTATTGGATAATTGATAGCAAGTCGTTTTGCACAATTGCATCGGTCAATGATCATTGGATGATAGGATATAGCCGTTGACAGGCTAAGAATCCATAGCAAGAGAACTAGAAATGAGTTAGAGCAATGTTAGAACATTGAAGGGAAGCAAGTGATGAAGAAATCATCACTAACTGACTCACTAGTTTATAAATAAATGTGATAAGTGCACTGGAAGTACTGAATTTTGTCACGGAAGTGTAATTGAGTTTAATTTTTTTTTTAAAGTGCAATTAATGAAATAAGTTGATTGAATTAATTTGATAAATTTTAGAATTTAATTGCACTATTTAAAAGTTGTAGAACTCAATAGTACTTTCATGACAAGTTTTACGACTTAGTTGCACATTTTAAAAGTTTCATAAAACAACTACATTTTTGGTGATAAATTTTAGAACTTTCAATGCACATTTCCTTAAATAAATTGTCAAATTTTGTCGTGCATCCATGGTTTAAAGAGCTTCACTTTCCAAGCTAATTTGATACTAAGCTTGAAACTCAAAATATTCATTTATTAAGTCGTTATAGTAACGAGTCGAGAACTCACCTCCATGTATTGAATCGAATCATAGAACCAATGCAAGGTCATAGCTCTAGACATAATGGTGTGCTTAGGTTTATAAGTGGACTTGTTTCAAATAAAGGAGGAAGCAGGTCCATTGCTATTAACTCCTCAAATGTATTAATAAATTTTGCAAATTGTATTTTGTAGTTTGGGATTAGTTACAAATAGAGGTATGCAACTGGATCGGTTCTACCCTATAACCGGATCGGACCACTTGAAAAATAGATCTAGCAATCGGATATAGTTGGAACTATTCCAGGACTATATCCGGGAACAAGTTCCGAGTGAATATCCATCTAGGTACTGGACCAAACTGCCCTATTTTGAAATCAATTTTATAAGCTAAATGCCAAAACCCTAATTTTTTTTTACCTAAATGCTAACATCAGCACTCTGTCTTTTATCCTCTTGGGAATTCCTCGCCAATCTTTCCTCTTCTACTATTTTTTTTATAGATGAATGGGGAATGTAGTTTTATAATTTAAGTTTTATATTGTGTGTTTGAATTTTTTTATCTTTTATAATTATATATGACTACGTGTTATTTTTGGCGGATAGAGATTTCCGTTCATTTTTTATTTTGAATCTTTTTATTACGCATAACCTCATATGATTTTACTGGAAAAAATGAATAAGAAAAAGGAAAACATTGGTTCTCGGATAGACCGTAGAAACGGATCGGAAAATGACATAGAGCATTTCCATTTGTAGGTATATGTTACTCTATATGCAGTATATGGAAAAATATTTTTTTAAAAATATCATCACATAAATTGCTCTTTATTTGCTATAAATGCTTATAATATGTTTTCACAAGAATTGGCAACTCAAATTTATGTGGTTTGATTGGATTTATAATCATGTTAAGTCGTGCAATTGAAAAAAAAAGTCGTGCAATTGAAAAACACCTATATTTTTATTGACCATGCTATAAAACTCGCATATAATAAATTCATGTCAATTCGTGTTGCTTTCGAGTTCGCCTTATAATCGTGCATAAACATATTAATTTGTGTCAGAAATTTCCAGCCCTGTAGTGTCAATGATAAAAAAAAAAAAAAAAAAAAAATAGGTTTAAGGTAACATATGTCTCAAGTTTAGTTTTAACCCTAGTTTTTTGAATCACATAGTAGTGACGAGGTTGAGATAATTTTAAACCTAGAGTAGTCATCACAATTTGGATATTACTTTTTCATGCTCAATAATCTTTGTCGGCATTAGAACTTTGCTTCTTTTTTCTCTTTAATCGACGGCCAGCGATTTGCTTTTTGGTCTTCCAAGTAGTCATCGCAATTTCGACTTTTAGAAAACAAAGAGAGACATTATTCTTCTTTTCACAGTTCGTTTATATGCATGCTTATTTAGCTAGTAATATATTATTAAGTTACTGACGGATTTTTTTTTTTTTTTTTTTAAAGTATCAATACTTGCACATGAGACGGAGTGTTGAAATATTATTTGAAATTGCTTAACAATGAAAACTATATGTTCTCTATATTCATGCAGTCTCCCTCTATTTATCAACTTAAACTTTAAGAATAATTGAGAGTACTCTCACAAAATCTTACATGGTATCGGAGTAGGAAATCCTAGTCTATGCGTGATAAGGAATGTTGGAATATTTAAATATGAAACCACACTATTCCTTTTGTATATGTGTGTTCAAACCCAAATGTCAACGTTAGGCTTATGCATGAGAGGGGTGTAGAAATACCCTATGTAGCACGGACACTCTTTGGAAGCCTTCGTGCCGTGTCCGACACTTCGACACATGTCCGACACGCTCTGACACGTCCTGATACGCTCCGACACGCCGTCAACAAGTGTCGAAAAATCCGACACGTGGTCAACTCTCTCCGACACGCGAGTCCAGAATTCCGACACGCAATTCCGACACGCACGGGGTCAATTTTAAAAATTTCTAATACTTGAAGGGTCAAAATATAAATATACACAAAAGAAGTAATAAAAGAACTAATAAAATTGCTATAAATATACATGCGCGGGGTCAACATTTTTTTTTTCAGTTTAATTTTTTTAGAATTGTTTAATTTTTTTAAAAGTCTTTTACTATGAAAGAAGTAATAAAAAAATGTTATATATGATAAATAAATAAATTTAAAAATATCATTTCAGCATTTTTCTTTAAACAATGTTTTTTTTTCCTCTAAGTTTTTGTATTATTGTAACAAATTAAAATAATGAATGATATTATATTTAATATTTTTCGTGTAAATTAATTCTAGGCTATTTATTATTATTTATTTATGTATTTATATATAAAAATATATTTAATATATAACGTGTCGGAACGTGTCGAAATTCTCTATTTTTAAGAAATGACGTGTCGGCTTGTTGTGTCGTGTCGCATGTCGCGTGTCCATGTCGGTGCTACATAGGAAATACCATCCCATATCAGCTTAAATTTATGGATTGGACTTTCTAATATATACTTCCAAGATTTGTAATGGTACTAACTTTTATTCAAAATTACCAACCTTAATTGACTTGCCCATTTTTCTACCATTAAGTCACCAACTAATTCTAGCTTAATGTTCGAGTCACCTATTTACTTTTCTTTGATCATTTCGAAATTACCAATTGTTGCAATATTTACCAATATTTATATGCGTAGCTTACTGATTGATAATGTTACTAAGTATTATATGAAATTACTAACGAGACCCGGACCTTTGAAGTGTCAAAACTTGGTACAAGGGGACTCTTAAGTGTCAAAGTTAAGAAAGTGACACTTAAGTGCTAAAATCGGAGCCAAATGGATTAGTTAAGTGCTAAAGGCGAGAGAATTTTACCAAAATGCTGACGTTGTTCGTGAAATTCTAAACGCAAGTGCACGTATCGAACAAGTAATATAATGATGAGATAAAGTATCGTCCCACGGAGATCGATGATTAATAAACCAATTAAATACTAAAATAGACTAATTCTAAAATTTATCTAACAAATCAAAATATAATTAAGAATGAATTAAAAACGAAATTTGTAGACTAAATGCAGTAAATCGATCAGATAAATATGTTAGAGCATCCGATTTCACCATAACCACTATATATGAATTTCAGATTGTTGTGAATACAAGAACGATATCAAACATGTGATAGCAGAATTTCCTAATCTATTTACTATCCTATCTCTAGGTATAGCAAAACTACTCAGCTTATTAATCCACTATATCTCTATGTGAATTAAAATAAACATGAGTGCATTAAAAACTATGAATATTCTCGGTTTACAATGAGTCTTTTGGATCACCTTATCACCGAAAGCTACACAAATAACGCGGTATATTTCTATCCACGTTTAATTCATGGTTATATATTATAATGAGCAATTGCATATTATCACCTCTCAGTCTCAAACATGCACATCAGATCATTCAAGTGGTGGCCAGTCACTCAAAAGCAGTAAACGCAATAATATATAACTCACATGAATGAAATCAATTGTAAAACATAAAAATCATGAAATTCATATCATCATGGTTAGGCTACATCGTAGCCCTAACAAAAGAAAATTAGAACATAGTAGAATAAGAAATAAAAATAGAAATATAGATCAAACCCAGCATCTTGAATCAAAGGACAAGAATTCTATCACCACTTTTGTCTTCTCTTCAAAATACTTGAAAAACTCTCAGAACAATGGAAAACGATCTAACCCCCTCTAAACCCTAGCTGCTCTCTCTTCCTATTTATAGGAAATCTAAAATATCTACTTGTAGATAACATTAGGGAACAAAATCAAGAATTTCCTGATTTGATATCCATCTTCCATCGCTGCTTTTATTTGAATTCCTGATAATTGCCCTTCTTTTCCTTATCTTCTCCATATCTCATTATTCTGCATAAACAAGGAAAATTTAAATAATCAGAAGGAAATTCAAATATTTTCTCATAGATAATGCATTAATTGTTGCCTAAAATAGGTAAAATAACTCTATTTTTATAGAGTTATCAAACCCCCAAACTTAACATTTTGCTAGTCCTCGAGCAAAATCAAGACATAACACATACTCAAGCTAACAACCTCTCATGACATCTTTCCATAATTGCTCAAATTCACAATTCAAAGAAAAACACAAATTTCATCCAAACATTGAAATCGATTTATAAGTTAAGACCAATTCTAACTATATGATCCAAGTGTGTGTGTGAGAGTCCTCATCTTTTTCGAATTATATGCAATCCACATAAATTCACATTAACATGCAACCTCTCAAAAATTCTCAATAATTATGACCAAATCTCATAGGTTTGCTTTTCATTCCTCTCTCCACTAATGTAAGCTAATTATCCAATAAAAAATCAATAGGACTTTTCTCGGGTTGTAATGTAAGGCTGGGCTAAAGGTGAGATAACGGGAATTTTAAGCTCAAATCACCCATCAACACGTTGATTTCGAGGATCTAATTAGAGCCAATGTCACTGTCCAATTTCACTCCTTCAAGATAATTTTTCTGCTGCCATATATCATCATTTTTTTTTTTTATTCTTTTTTTTCTTTTTTTTTTTTTTTTTTTTTTTTTGAATTGCTTTATGGTGGAGTTTCTCCCAAAGTCCCTCCAAATATGACGTAAAAATTTCCAACCCATTGAGTATCCAAATGGCTCACTCAATTGAAAGTTGGATAGGGAACCATAAAAGCAATTTTTTTTTTTTTGACAATACACCCCAAACTACCACTGCAATCACTTTTTTTTTTTTTCTTTTTACTCCATCATTCCTCCCAAATTTCTATCAAGCTCAAATAATTTTTTTTTTTTATCCCAAAAGAAAATCAACGTGTTCATAGGGCATGGGATAAGGATATAATTTGATCACGGCTAGGCTAAACATATATGGGTGCCAATGAAAAATTGGGTAATAATTAAGGCTCAACGGGGTGACTAGGGATAAATAAATAGGGTTGGCTTGAAAGGCTCAATCGATCCAAAAACTGCCTATATCATTTTCTCAATTAGATTTAGCTTAGGATTTCGCCTCAAGAGAAAATCAAACAAATTCTAAGATTTGGGTGAAATCTAAGAAAATCACATATTTCACATGAATGTTCTCTAGATTTACACATAATTCAAAAAGTAAGGACTTTTAGTGCTCAGTAAGTGGATCAACATAATCAGAATTAAGATTAACTCACACCTCAATTGCAAGTTTAAATAAAATTTAAATTTTCCTAAGAATCATAAAAATTCACAACCAAGAATGCAATCATGAAAAAAATTATCCAAAAAATTTGTTGCCCCCAAACTTGAATGAAGCAGTGTCCTCAATGCGAAAAATAGAATAGGAAGAAGAAAACTTCCCTGGTTGTAGGATAAGTCCATAGATGATCTTGATGATTAAACTCTTGAAAGGTGCTCCCTAAAAATTAACCTGGATAAAATAGAGAAAAGTTAATCTTTTTTTTTTTTTTTTTTTTTTTTGCAAAACATAAACTTAAAAATAAATAAAAACATAATTAAAATGCTTGGGTTGCCTCCCAAGAAGCGCTTGCTTTATAGTTTTCAGCCAAACTATCTCAGATGTCGCTATTCGGAGGATGAAGTTCAATGGTGGTCTTCTGCTTGTTGTAACCACCTTCAAAGTAGGGCTTCAAACGTTGACCGTTCACTTTGAATGTGCCATCAGTGTCATGCGCAACTTCAACTGTTCCATATGGGAATATACTGTGTAACTGTAAAAGGACCAGACCATCTAGACCGTAACTTTCCTGGAAAAAGTTTAAGACGAGAGTTATAGAGTAAGACTTTTTGACCAATTTTAAACTCTCTTCTGAATATGTGCTTGTCATGCCATCTTTTTGTACGCTCCTTGTACAACTTAGAATTTTCATAGGCCTCATTGCGAAATTCCTCCAATTCATTCAGTTGCAATAATCTTTCTTCACCTGCAGACTGCATATCAAAATTCAGAAATTTCAATGCCCAATATGCTTTATGCTCTAATTCCACTGGTAAGTGACAAGCTTTTCCAAACACTAGCCTAAAAGGAGACATCCCAATTGGAGTTTTGAACGCTGTCCTATAAGCCCAAAGTGCATCATCAAGTTTTATTGACCAATCTTTCCTAGAGGCATTCACTGTTTTTTCTAAAATTCTCTTGATTTCCCTATTCGAAATCTCTACTTGACCACTAGTCTGAGGATGATAAGGGGTTGCAACCTTATGTGTGACTCCATACTTACTCAAAAGTGCTGCAAATTGCTTGTTGTAAAAATGTGTCCCCCTATCACTTATGATTGCCTTAGGAGTACCGAATCGGGTAAAAATATTTTTCTTCAAAAATTTCACCACAACTTTAGCATTATTTGTTGGTAATGCTACAGCTTCTACCCACTTAGACACATACTCCACAGCCACTAAAATATATAAATTTCCATAAGAAGGTGTAAAGGGTCCCATGAAATCAATACCCCAAACATCAAATAATTCACACACAATAATGTTGTTTAAAGGCATCTCATTTTTTCTTGAAATATTTCCAGTTCTTTGACACCTATCACATGAAGCTACATAGGAGTATGCATCTTTAAAAAGTGTAGGCCAATAAAATCCAGATTGTAAAATCTTAGCTGCAGTTTTTGTGGCACCAAAATGGCCACCTGTCTCTCCATCATGACAATGATGTAGAATGTTTGCCTTCTCTTCATCTGGAACACATCTCCTTATAACCTGATCTGCACATACTTTAAACAAGAAAGGTTCTTCCCAAAAATAATTTTTAACATCAGAAAAGAATTTTTTTCTTCTGTTGATATGATAATTCAAGAGGAAGAACATTACTTACCAAATAATTTACAAAGTCAGCATACCAAGGAATTGACTTGATGGAAAAAAATTTCTCATCAGGGAACTCTTCTAAAATTGGTCTTACCTCTTCCTTTGAATTTGGAATTCTTGATAAGTGATCTGCAATTAGATTTTCAGTACCCTTCTTATCTTTGATTTCCAAATCAAATTCTTGCAGCAATAAATCCACCGATCAACCTGGGTTTTGATTCTTTCTTTTCAAGCAGATACTTAAGAGCGAGTGGTCGAATAAACTATAACTTTTGAGCCAATTAAATAAGAACGAAATTTATCAAAAGCAAATACTACCGCCAAAAGTTCCTTTTCTGTTGTTGAATAATTCAATTGTGCACTGACAAGGTTCGACGGCATAGTATATGGTTTGAAAAATTTTATTCTTCCTTTGTCCCAAAACAGCTCCTACTGCATAATTGCTAGCATCACACATCAGCTCAAAAGGTAAATCCCAATTTGGTGCTGCCATGATTGGTGCTGAAATTAACTTCTCCTTTAAAGTGTTAAAAGCCTGCATGCATTCAACAGAAAAATTAAAAGGAGCATCCTTTTCCAAAAGATTAGAAAGAGGTTTAGCAATTTTTGAAAAATCTTTTATAAATCGCCTGTAAAATCCTGCATGCCCCAAAAATCCCTCGACAAGTTTCACAGATGTTGGCGGAGGTAATTTTGCAATGACCTCCACTTTGGCTCGATCGACTTCTATTCCGTTTTGAGAAATTTTATGCCCGAGCACTATTCCTTCCTGCACCATAAAGTGACACTTCTCCCAATTCAAAATAAGGTTAGTCTCCTCACATCTTTGTAAGACCAAGGCCAAATTATTTAAACAAGAATCAAATGATAGGCCAAAAACAGAAAAATCATCCATGAAAATCTCAATATATTTTTCAACCATATCAGAGAAAATAGCCATCATGCATCTTTGAAAAGTAGCTGGTGCATTACAAAGACCAAAAGGGCATTCTTCTAAAAGCAAAAGTACCATAGGGACAAGTAAAAGTAGTTTTCTCTTGATCTTCTGGTGCAATAGGAATCTGATTATACCCCGAATATCCATCTAGAAAGCAATAAAATTCATGCCCAGCAATTCTTTCTAACATCTGATCAATAAATGGTAAAGGAAAGTGATCTTTTCTAGTGGCATCATTCAATTTTCTGTAATCCATACACACACGCCACCCAGTAACTGTTCTAGTTGGAATCAATTCATTGTTGTCATTTTTTTGAACAGTCATACCACCTTTCTTTGGCACAACTTGTACAGGACTTACCCAACAACTATTAGAGATAGGATAGATGATACCTGCATCAAGTAGCTTAATTACCTCAGCTTTCACTACTTCTTGCATCTTCGGGTTCAAACGCCTCTGAGGTTGGATAGTGGGTTTATATTGCTCTTCCATCAAAATTTTGTGCATGCAAATTGAAGGACTAATTCCCTTGATATCAGCTATTTTCCATCCAATTGCACCTTTATGCTCTCTTAATACTCGAGCAATTTCTCCTCCATCAAATCTGTCAAAGAAGAAGATATAATTACCGGTAAAGAAGAAACTCCATCTAAATAAGCATATTTCAAATGAGAAGGTAAGGGTTTGAGTTCAAATTGGAGGCTCTTCAATTGATGGTTTAGGCTTTGTAATGTGTTGTCCCAACTCTTCAAATTTAATTGCCTTTTGCCTTGAATATGGTGGAATTGCCTCCATGAAATTTGCGTACTCCTTTATCTCCTCATTATGAATATCTTTGTGCATTGGTTGAATCAGACATGCTTCAAGTGGATCTTCAAAAATATTTTCCTGGAAAACCTTATTCACCAACTTGTCAACTGTCTCAACTCTAAAACAAGAATTATCATCAGATGGATATTTCATTGCTTTAAAAACATTAAATGAAACAAGATCATCTTGAACTCTAAGGATCAACTTCCCCTGTTGTACATCAATAAGAGCTCTTCCTGTTGCTAGAAAAGGTCGACCTAAGATAAGTGGTACCTCAAAATCTTCCTCCATGTCAAGAACTATGAAATCTGCAGGAAAGATAAATTTGTCAACTTTTACCAAAATATCTTCCACAATACCTCTCGGATATTTAATTGATCGATCAGCCGGTTGAAGTGACACTTTGTGGTTGCTTTTACCTCGCCCAATCCTAATTTCTTGAAAACAGAATAAGGCATCAAATTAATACTTGCACCTAAATCACATAATGCTTTTTCAAAGTAAGAATCCCCAATAGTGCAAGGAATAGTAAAACTCCCTGGATCTTTTAATTTTGGAGGCAATTTGTTTTGTAGGATGGCTGAACACTCCTCGTTTAACTTCACAGTTTCATAATCCTCTAGTTTCCTTTTGTTTGCCAAAATCTCCTTCAAAAATTTTGCATAACTAGGCATTTGCGCTAAAGCATCTGCAAAAGGAATGTTAATGTGCAATTTTTAAATACATCAAGAAATTTAGAAAATTGCTTATCTATTTTGTGCTACTGGAGTCGCTGAGGGAATGGAATTGGCAGCACATATGGCTTGGGATTATCTGGAAAAAGTTTACTCTTGCTTGTCTCCTTTGATTGTTTATTGACCACTTCTTCCTTGTCTCTGACAATCTCTTCTTCTCCCACTTGTTTACCACTTCTCAGGGTAATAGCCTTTATGTTTTCAATTGGATTTTTCTCTGTGTTGCTCGGCAAAGAACCCTGTTGCCTTCCCGACATCATGCTTGCTAATTGACCCACTTGCATCTCCAGATTTCTGATTGAAGCCTCTTGGTTTTGAAATCTCACATCCGTGCTTTTGATGAAGTCATGAGTTGTGTTAGCAAGTTTGGTGACTATATTTTCCAAATTTGACTTTGTCTCTTTCGATTGTTTGAATCCAGGTGGTCGTCACATTCTGATTGTTCCATGAAAAATTTGGATGATTGCGCCATCCCGGATTGTATGTGTTGGAGTAGGGATTATTCTGTGACCTGTTAAAATTCCCAACAAAGTTAGAATTTTCATGAGATTGTTTGAAAGTATTACCTACCCGACACTCTGTGCTAACATGTCCCCCACCACAAAAATCACATGTCAAAGTGTGAATTTTCATGGCTGAAACACTCATATTATCAAGCTTTTTGTTGATTGCTTCAAATTGTGCAGCAATTGCAGCAAAAGCATCCACTTCATGAACTCCGCTAACTTTTCGCATTGGTAATCTCTCAGTAGGCCACTGATAATTATTGGACGCCATCTCTTCTAATAAATTGTAGGCTTCTTCTGGTGTTTTATTATTTAAAGTCCCCCCTGCAGCTGCATCAATCATAGAACGAAGATTTGCACTAGAGCCATTATAAAAAGTTTGTACCTGCATCCATACGGGTAGTCCGTGATGTGGGCATCTCCTAAGAAATTCTTTGAATCTTTCCCATGCTTCATATAATGATTCATTATCCATCTGCATAAAATTAGTAATATCGTTACGCATCTTCGCAGACTTTGCAGGTGGAAAGAACTTACCAAGAAATTTCTGAGCCATATCATTCCATGTAGTAATTGATCCTGCAGGAAGAGAAGAAAGCCAACTTTTAGCTTTGTCTCTAAGAGAGAATGGAAATAATCTCAATTTAATAGCATCATCTGTAACTCCATTATATTTAATGGTGTCACAGATTTCAAGAAAAGCATCGATATGAGCGTTTGGATCATCGCTTGGTAGCCCACTGAATTGCACCGATTGTTGAAGCATCTGAATAAGTGACGGCTTAATCTCAAAGTTGTTTGCTTGAATTGCAGGTCTTCTGATACTTGATGTGGTGCCTTGAACTGTTGGCGCAGCATAATCTCTTAAGAGTCTACGTGGATTTTCATTATCACCGTCTGCCATCTTAGCGTGATTTTTCTGTTCTCTTAGTCGCCTTTTGAATGTACGCTCGATTTCTGGATCAAGTTCAACAAGTTTCCCTTGTTGGCTACGTGTCATAAACCGATGTACACCCTGAAAAATAAAACAAAACAAAAGCTAGATTAAACTTAGAATTATCTGGTATCAATATTAATTAGTATTAAACAAACGATTCCCCGGCAACGGCGCCAAAAACTTGTTCGTGAAATTCTAAACGCAAGTGCACGTATCGAACAAGTAATATAATGATGAGATAAAGTATCGTCCCACGGAGATCGATGATTAATAAACCAATTAAATACTAAAATAGACTAATTCTAAAATTTATCTAACAAATCAAAATATAATTAAGAATGAATTAAAAACGAAATTTGTAGACTAAATGCAGTAAATCGATCAGATAAATATGTTAGAGCATCCGATTTCACCATAACCACTATATATGAATTTCAGATTGTTGTGAATACAAGAACGATATCAAACATGTGATAGCAGAATTTCCTAATCTATTTACTATCCTATCTCTAGGTATAGCAAAACTACTCAGCTTATTAATCCACTATATCTCTATGTGAATTAAAATAAACATGAGTGCATTAAAAACTATGAATATTCTCGGTTTACAATGAGTCTTTTGGATCACCTTATCACCGAAAGCTACACAAATAACGCGGTATATTTCTATCCACGTTTAATTCATGGTTATATATTATAATGAGCAATTGCATATTATCACCTCTCAGTCTCAAACATGCACATCAGATCATTCAAGTGGTGGCCAGTCACTCAAAAGCAGTAAACGCAATAATATATAACTCACATGAATGAAATCAATTGTAAAACATAAAAATCATGAAATTCATATCATCATGGTTAGGCTACATCGTAGCCCTAACAAAAGAAAATTAGAACATAGTAGAATAAGAAATAAAAATAGAAATATAGATCAAACCCAGCATCTTGAATCAAAGGACAAGAATTCTATCACTACTTTTGTCTTCTCTTCAAAATACTTGAAAAACTCTCAGAACAATGGAAAACGATCTAACCCCCTCTAAACCCTAGCTGCTCTCTCTTCCTATTTATAGGAAATCTAAAATATCTACTTGTAGATAACATTAGGGAACAAAATCAAGAATTTCCTGATTTGATATCCATCTTCCATCGCTGCTTTTATTTGAATTCCTGATAATTGCCCTTCTTTTCCTTATCTTCTCCATATCTCATTATTCTGCATAAACAAGGAAAATTTAAATAATCAGAAGGAAATTCAAATATTTTCTCATAGATAATGCATTAATTGTTGCCTAAAATAGGTAAAATAACTCTATTTTTATAGAGTTATCAGCGAGCTACAAAGGCAAGCAATATTAATAAAAAAATTGCTACGTAGGATTTCCTAACTTTTGACATTTAATTATATTCTCATACTAAGTTTTGGCACTTGGGCTATTCTTTTGTCAATTGCTAACTATTATTAGAGTTCACTTGATGTTTATTGATAACCACATAATTACTAGTTGTTCCAATAGTTCACAAGATGTATTTCCAAACTTATCATTGGGTTATATCTACCAATTCTTATACAAAATTACCAATATATTTCAAATTACTAGTTCTCTTGACGACTTACTAACATTTATAAATGGAGCTTAAATTATAAACTCTGATTGGAAACTAGCTATTTTAGCTTAAATATCTAACCCCTTGTCAAAATAAACTAGTAGCCATGTGAACTAATTTTGCATTACGGTTATGCAATACGTAGTTATTATTCACGAGAGCATTCTTGGAACTTTTGAGTTAAAAGGTTTTGAGATTAAAAATACGTGAAGCCATCTGATATATGATTATGGAAAGCTCAATTACCAACTTCATTAGAGAGGAGTAATGATGAAGATTCCGCCATTAATTCACAGTTATTAATAAATTGTCAAATTTGTCATGCACCCATGATTTAACGAGCTTTATTTTTTAGCATATTCGATGTTAAATTCGAAACTCAAAATCTTCATTTGATAACTGTTTTAGAAATGAGTAGAGAGCTTGCCTGTGATATTGCTAGTATAAACACCTAGAGGGGGGTGAATAGGCGCACAAACAATTTTTCTTGAATACGGAAGCAATTCTTAACAGATTGATATACGTTTGAAGTAAAGAGAGTAAGGAAGAGAAAATTAAACACATGATTTATAGTGGTTCGGATTATTCCAATCCTACGTCCACTCTTCCGCACTGACAGCCCACCGGCTGGATTTCACTATAATCAAAAGAGAAGTTACAGCACAGCTTTGCCTTGATTCCACGGTGTAGATGTTCTACCACACCTCCTCAAGGTCTCTCACAAATATAGACTCTCTTTTGTATACAAGTATTCGCTCAAGAGATTTATCTAAACAAATGGGAGCTTCAGACTTTGGAATTCTTCTATCGCGCACACCTCGAACAACTAAGAACGACTTCCTTATATACTCCTTTATGCCATCATACCCGTTGGCACTTACCAAAGGAATTCCTCCAATCTAACCGTTGGACAGAATCAATTAGGAAGATTGTTCGAGTTATTAAAGGAACATGTTGATAGCCCATCAATCTGTTCGCCCATACAATCAGGATCTCGGTTTCCATAAGTAGAACCTTCCAATAATATATAGATAATCATCGAATCTTCAGTCATTGAATCAATCTTGATCAATCAAAGGATTCGATATATCTTCTCCAGCCACGAGATCTTCTCCGGATGATAAGGTTAAATCCTGAACAAACCACTTAGTTCTGGATAACCTTTCTTCAACGGATTCGAGACTGTCAATGAGGATAGACTTTGAGTCTTGAGTCTCGGCTGTCCGGAAGTCTTCAGACTTTAAGCGACGATGCGGACTTTCGGACTAGACCGAAGGATACGTTTTGTCAACTTCAAAACTCTTCATGAGGATTTCTCCAACAATCTCCCCCTTTTTTGATGGTGACAAAACCTTCCTGCGCAGATTTGGATAACTTTGACCTGCAAAACATTTCTCAAACACATATGCATATCTTATTGAAATAAATGGCTAATAGAATAACACTAGATTCTGCAACCACATAAAATAAGTTAGTCCAATATATGATTAAGCCATTCATAAGATATCAATATTGATAAATAGAAGCAGTCAAGTTAAATCCAAGTCTAGACATCCAGACACAAAATAAAGTCAAAGTCTGTCAAAAACAAACAGACAGTTTAAACATAATCCATCAAAATAAAAAGATTGAAAGTTTTGTTTTTCAAATCATGCATCTCTCCCCCTTTTTGTCAACATTTAAAAAGGATGAGATGAAATCAAGATTGCTTGGGAACGCGGACAAGCTGGAAATCTTCCATAGGCGAACAATGCCTTCCAGCCTCTTAAAGTCTTCCTTCAGCTGTACAACCTCCTCACTCTTGGCATTGGCCTGATTCGAATAGAGAGGGCTTGCATCTTTTCATTTAATGAACAGGAAGAAGCTTGACCTTCATTCTTCAAGCTTTGAACTTCGCATCCCAAGGCATATATCTGACCTTTCATCTCCAATAGAATATCCATGATTCTGCGAAAATCTGCTCCATTATCAATCGAGTACTTGCTTTCGCTCGTTCGATGGAGTAAAAGCGAGACGATGGTGGATCAGCATAATCTCGCGGGTTTGGCGATGAAGCTTCATGACCTTCCTCTAGAAATTAAGATGCATAAACATCTTCTAGGTCAGCAGGCGAACGATCGACTCCTTCACTTTCATCTGGAAATGAAGATGTCACTCCTTTTTCTCCGAACTCCCCTGTTTTCATGCCTACAGGTGGAGAAGAGATTTCCTCAGTTTCTCCTTCTCTTCCTTCTTCTTCAGGTCTTTCTCGCTCTGCTTCTTGTTCTGTTTCTCTTTCTCCTTCCTCCTTCTCCTTTGCTTCTCTTTCTTCTTCCTCTTTCTCTGCTTCTTTCGTCTTTTGTTCCGATTCTTTCTGTGGAACAGGACGACTTAAGTTCTTTAAAGCCATTGCAGAGATGGTGATGTCATCATCATCATCTTCATCCTCAACGAGGAGAACTCTTCTTTTCTTTGATGGAGCAGCCATGGGCTCCTTCCCTTTTCTCTTAGCAGCAGAAGAGAGTTGATGAGACTTGGCAGGAGTCTTCTCCTTGAATTTCTCCAATTCCTTGCTCAGTTCCTTCAGACGCATTTTGGTCACCATTTTCAGTCCTACCACCATTTGATCGCATGATCGAACACAAAGGATTTGTGGAGGCTGAATATTCAGATGTTTGAATAACTTCGTAACAAGGCTTGGATAAGGGAGTTGACCTCTGTCCTTCATCACTGCTCTATACATGTGAAACATGATAGTATGAGGAGAGAAAACTTCTTTCCACGAGAGGATGGCATACATCGGCTTTGCCTCGGGGCTTGAAACATCAGTTTTGGAAGTTGATTTCGGCCGAAGGCAATTAATCACGTTTTGTGAAGCAGGATGTTGAATGCATTCATCCTCGAGTAGGTGATCTTCTCTTATGTTCTTCTGTCCTTCACCAGTTCAAGAGTGGCCCGAGCAATGGAAACCTTAATCGGTTGATATCTCCCTCTCTCAACTTCTAACACATCAGCCAGCATATCCATATCAACAACATAGTCTTGATCTTTGACACGAAGGAAAATCTATTCGCATCTAAAAGCTAAGATTTGAATAGAAATACGAGTCAGTTCAGCATAAGCCTGTTGAGTCGAACGAGAACTTTTCCAATTGAAGATAACTGAACTTTTCCCTTAAGTTCACTTTCACAAAGCATCCAGAAAATCAAAGTCCACACTTCTAGGGTTTATTACCCCACGCTTCAGCAATTTCGAGTACGAGATCCTTTTTGTTCCTTTGATCTGAACAAATCTCCCCTTTTTCCTTGAATTTCAGCCGCAATACCCATTTTCGGTTGAAATAAACTGAACATATTGTCATCATCATTCCCATCTACAGGATTTGGCCCCCAGTCACGAGGATCACTTGGGATATTCGCAAGGGTTTCCTCAGCCACCCCTTTACGAGCAATTCCCAAACTTTCCATTCTTTTCAGAAAGATATATTCGTTCCTATATCCTTTTTCTTTAACAAAACTATCAATATAGTTCAAAGGAGTACGAATTCCTTTTAAAGCACGATATAACTTGTAGATAAAAGCAGGCTTTTGAGTTCTTACGGGGTCTGCTTCCTCGATGATTTCTTCCTGTTGAACAATGTCTTGAGGACTAGATGATGGAGAGTGACGCTGCTGAGAATGTTGTGGGCTCGGATGCTGATCTGGAGAAACTTCATCTTCCATAAGATCAAAGTGAGTAGGCCCTTCACTCATTCTCTGTGGTCCCCTGCTTGCGATTCTTGAGGACTTTCTTGAAAATGACATCTTTCTCAGTCAATGGAAGATTTCTTGCTTGACTTTCACAGAAAAGATGACAACTTTTTAAGATTGAACGAAGGAGACAAACGGAAGTGGAGGATCGATGTTTTCTAGGGTTTTGAGAGTAAAGTGAATAGAAAGGTGAAGAGTAATCGATAGTGTTCGTTCGGTTAAAAAAGAAGAAAACGAATCGTCACAAAGGAAATAAAATATGCCTTTTAAAATAACTGCCTTTATCCGGAAAAATAGCTATTTCGGAAGTAACTTCCTTTTTGAAAATGAATCGTTGCAAAATTTACGGTTAATAAATATAGCAACAATTTAAACGAGTCGATGATCGTACCTTTTTAAGATAAGATTGGAGAGAGAAAGACTTATAGTCGAAGGTTGAGACAAAGCGTAGATAAGGTCTTATAAGCCTGAGTCTAAAGGTCTTTAGACTTTGATATCCTCATACCTCAAAATATTGAGTCTGGTCCGTATAGACTCAAATTGATTTTTGTCCAAAGGCTTTGTGAGTATATCAGCCAGTTGATTCTTTGAGTCAACAAATTGAATTGAGACATCTCCATTTTGAACATGATATCTAATGAAGTGATGTCGAATCTCTATATGCTTTGCTCTTGAGTGGAGAATTGGATTTTTGGTGAGGTTGATAGCGCTGGTGTTGTCGCAATTAATCTCCATGCATGAGTCTTCAATTTCAAAATCTCTTAGCTGTTGTTTTATCCATAGAATTTGCGAACAGCAAATTCCAAGAGCTACATACTCGCTTCGTTGTTGAAAGGGACACGGTACTTTGCTTCCTAGAAAACCAAGACACGTTTCGCTTCCAAGCAGCGGCAAGTTCTGAAGTGCTCTTTCTATCAACTCTGCAACCGGCCAGATCGCGTGCGAATAACCCGGAAGATTAAAGTCTCCCTTCTTAGGATACCAAAGACCGATGCTAGATGATGAAGCGGCGTATTTGATGATGCGTTTCGCAGCACTGAGATGAGATTCTCTAGGATCTGATTGAAACCTTGCACAGATACAGACACTTAACAAAATATCAGGTCTAAAAGCAGTAAGATAAAGAAGTGATCCGATAATGCTCCTGTACAGTTTTTGATCAACTTTCTTTCCTTCTTCATCTTTGTCTATCTTTAAAGAACTTGACATTGGTATGTCAACCTTTTTGCAATTCTCCAGTCCAAACCTTTTGACAAGATCATTCACATATTTTTCTTGAAAAATAAAAGTTCCTTCTTTCAATTGCTTTATTTGAAGACCAAGAAAGAATGTTAATTCTCCCATGATACTCATTTCAAACTCCTCCTGCATAGACTTTGAAAATTTCTTGCACAGAGACTTTCATTAGAGGATCCAAAAATAATATCATCTACATATATTTGAACAAGTAAGAAACTTTTGTTTTCCTTCTTGATAAATAAAGTCGTATCTACTTTACTTTTGACAAAACCATTTTGTAAAAGGAAATTACTTAACCTGTCGTACCAAGCTCGAGGTGCTTGCTTTAAACCATACAAAGCCTTTTCAGTCGAAGGCGAGTCGGCTTCTTTGGGTCTTCAAACCACGGCGGTTGTTCCACATAAACTTCCTCATGGATAAATCCATTCAGAAATGCGCTTTTGACGTCCATTTGGAATAACCTGAAATTCTTATAACAAGCAAACGCAAGTAATAGACGAATAGCTTCTAACCTTGCTACTTTGGAGCGTAAGTCTCATCATAGTCTATTCCTTCTTCTTGCGTATATCCCTTGGCCACAAGTCTTGCTTTATTTCGTACGACTTTTCCTTTCTCGTTCATCTTGTTTGAACACCCATTTGGCTCAATAATAGTTTTTACCTTTTGGTTTGGATGTCAATTCCCAGACATCATTTATGCTGAATTGTCGAGCTCTTCTTGCATAGCTTCAATCCAGCTTTCATCAGATAAAGCTTCTACCGTGCTCTTTGGTTCAATTTCAGAAACAAGAGCCAAAGCACTAGACTCTTCTCGCCTTTTGGATCAGTGCGAATTCCTTCATTCATTTCGCCAATTATAAGATCTTTGGGATGACTGGATTTATGCTTCCAGTTACTTGTTGATTTGTCGGTTGATGATCTCTTTCTTTATTTGGATCTTCACTAACAACCGATGCTGGTTTTCCAGTCGAGATGCTTCTTGAGTTGTAGACTTTGGTGGAGTGGAGCGGGGTTCAGACTCTTCTTGATGAGTCGACTTGATTCATCTTGCGTTGAGTCTTGAAATTTGACATTCATTGACTCCTCTACAGACTGACTCTTCTTGTTATAGACTCTGTAAGCTTTGCTTGAAGTAGAATATCCAAGGAAGATACATTCATCTGATCTTTCTTCAAACTTACCAACACGATCTTTTGCATTTTTCAATATGAAACATTTGCAACCAAATACATGAAAGTATGAAACAATAGGCTTCTTTTCTTTGAATAACTCATAAGGGGTTTTCTGAAGAATAGATCTTAAGAAGACTCTATTGATGATATAGCAAGCTGTTGAAACAGCTTCAGCCCAAAATCGAGAAGAAATTTTACTTTCAATTAGAAGAGTTCTAGCCATTTCTTGAAGAGATCTGTTCTTTCTTTCCACAACCCCATTTTGCTGAGGAGTATATGGAGAAGAAAACACATGTTTACATCCAGATTCATCACAGAATTTTGTAAAATCTTGATTTTCAAATTCTCCTCCGTGATCTGATTTTATACAAGAGATTACACATCCTTTTTCATTTTGAACCTTTTTAGCAAAGTTTTCAAAATACGAAAAGGTTTCGACTTACTTGAGAGGAAATATACCCAAGTAAAACGGGAGTAATCATCAACAATTACTAGACAATACTTCTTACCCCCAATACTCTGAGTCCTGGTTGGTCCGAAGAGATCCATATGCAGCAACTGCAGAACATGATTAGTAGAGACATGATTTATTGGCTTAAAAGAATTTCTTACCTGCTTTCCCAGAATACATGGAGTGCATGAATCAGTCTTTTGGTATGGCAATTTGGGTAGACCTCGAACAAGCTGCTTTGATGAGATTTTGGCTAATTGCTTCATGTTGACATGAACAAGCTTTTTGTGCCATAAGCTTGCTTCGTCTTGAGTTGAGATAAGACATTGCGATTCATTTGGTTTACATCCAGAAGATAGATGTTTCCATGTCTTCGACCCGAGAAAAGATTGAGTAGAGTCTTTTGACTCAGAACATGTCCCTTCTTGAAAGAATATCTTGAAACCAGTATCACACAATTGACTAATGCTGAGAAGATTGTAATTGAGTCCTTCCACCAAGGAAACATTACTTATTGTGAGAGTCCCAATTTTCACGGTTCCAAATCCCACAATACTTCCTTTGTTGTTTCCTCCAAATGAAACTTTTTCCACCATTTACTTGAGCAAGCTTTATAAAACAATTTGAGTCTCCTGTCATGTGTCTTAAGCAACCGCTGTCAAGATACCACTTTACCTGTTTCTTGATGGAGACCTGCATTTAATAAAGAGTCTCAAGCTTTCTTTGGTACCCAAACTTTCTTGGGTCCTTTGGTGTTAGTAAGATAAACAGTATTAGCCCATACTCTTTTAATAGGTTTCCATACCAAAGGACACTCTTTTTCAAAGTGTTCCTTACTGTTGCACTTAGAACATCTGAGAGAATTTCTTCCTACAGGTTTTACAAAGACTTTCTTAAAATGATTTTTGTAAACTTCACTCGAAAGTCTTTTCTTAATTCTTTCTTTTACTTTAGGAAAATCAATCAATGGAATTGTTTCTTCTGTCATACCTAGACCAGACTTATTGAAGTAAGGTCTTTGTGCTGAAAGAATTTTCTCAAGTTTTTCAGACCCTATTGAAAATTTCTTTGATATATTTGATAAGTCTGTTTTCAAGAAAGCATTTTCTTTTAAAAGATTTCCTTCTTTTCTTTAAGATTAGAAAGCAGACAAGTCTAAGCTTTTAACTCTTTCTGTTAAAACATTTTCCTTTTGTTTTAGAGCTAAGTTTTCCCTTTTTAATTTGGAAATACTTTTGAGAGAAGTCTTAAGACTTAAGCATAGTTCATTAATATAATTAGAAACTTTGACAGGAATCTTAAAATTATTTGCCTCAAATTCACTGTCTGAGTCTGATCCTGAGTCTGATCCAGAGTCTGAGTCTAATCGTGCCACAAGACATAGATTTGCATATTCATTATCACTTTCTTCACACTCAGTATCACTCCAGGTTTCAGCTTTGAGAGCTTTTCGAAACTTTTCAGCTTTTCCTTTCTTCTTCTTCAGAAGAGGACAGTTGGGTCTGATGTGTCCCTTCTTCTTGCATTCAAAGCAGACTACATCTTTATTTGGTTCCTCATCATCACAGACTTGGTCTGCTGTCTTTGAAAGCCTGGTTTCTTTGAGTTGAACCTTCTCCCTTTTCTATTTAGTTTTCTGAATCTTCTTATCATGAGAGCAAGCTCCTCATCGTCCATATCATCTTCAGAATCTGTAACATCGAATCATCATTTGATTTTAATGCAATGGATTTCTTACCTCTTGGATCTTCTTCTTCATTGATCCTTTCCACTTCATAGGACTGAAGCGTTCCAATAAGCTCATCAACAGACAGTGGCATAATTCTCTGCGTCTCTCTTATCGAAGTCTTTATGTGATTCCAATCCTTGGAGAGTCCACGCAGAAGCTTGTTTACCTTCATGGGATCAGAAGTTGGTTGACCTTGATTTTCAAGACCATTCACAATATCTGTAAAACGACTAAACATATCAGATATTGATTCTCCTGGTTTCATTCTAAAGGCTTCATATTGACCGAGAAGAATGTTGATTCTTGTTTCCTTCACTCGATCTGTTCCTTCATAAGTGATATGCAATCTGTCCCAAACTTCTTTTGCTGTACCACAAGAAGATATTCTATTATACTCAGTTGGTGATAAAGCACAATATAAAGAGTAAATTGCTTTTGCATCGAGTGTTTGTCTTTTGGTTATTTCTTCCCGAGACAATCCGCTGGATTCTTCAGTATCTTTTCCTCTTTCGAGACTGGTGCAAAGTGGTAGGAATTATTCCTTTTTCTACAACATCCCATTCCGGAGGATCCTTTGATCGTAGGAAAGCTTTCATCTTGTTCTTCCAGATGTTGTAATCCTTTCCATCAAAGTAAGGTGGTCTGGTATTGCTTTGCCCTTCCATCAGCCCCTGGTGCTAGCATACTAGCCATGGATCTTTTACTATGAAGTAAAACACTTCAAATAAAGTAAGTACACAGGCTCTGATACCAATTGATATTGCTAGTATAAACACCTAGAGGGGGTGAATAGGCGCACAAACAATTTTTCTTGAATACGGAAGCAATTCTTAACAGATCGATATACGTTTGAAGTAAAGAGAGTAAGGAAGAGAAAATTAAACACAGGATTTATAGTGGTTCGGATTATTCCAATCCTACGTCCACTCTTCCGCACCGACAGCTCACCGGCTGGATTTCACTATAATCAAAAAGAAGTTACAGCACAGCTTTGCCTTGATTCCACAGTGTAGATGTTCTACCACACCTCCTCAAGGTCTCTCACAAATATAGACTCTCTTTTTGTATACAAGTATTCGCTCAAGAGATTTATCTAAACAAATGGGAGCTTCAGACTTTGGAATTCTTCTATCGCGCACACCTCGAACAACTAAGAACGACTTCCTTATATACTCCTTTATGCCAT